>VZTU01001615.1:0-13760 GCA_013400835.1 Zapornia atra
AACCACAGCCAAAGATTATAAAATCCTTCCTCCTTCCCTCCCTTTTTTTCTTTTCTGTATTTCTGCAGAACATTGTTAGTATTTAAGCTCTTTCTCTGGTTAATTGATTCTAGGATCCTGACCATAGTAAGAAAAAGTTGATTAATGGGCACTATGGACTGTTCAGTGCATTTGAGTTCTTGGTTCTTTTCAAGTAGTTTTTCTTTATTTTCCCATGTAGGTAGGTAGGAGTGAATACTTTATGTATGTATCATTTCTTAGTTGAGCGTATTCTAGACAAGGACTCATTCTCCAATTTGTGATCTGTAAAGCTGTCCCTAAGGTTATTGACATCTTGTACTTACAGTAGCTGGAGGAGTTCAAAGTCACATACATGGAGTTCAAAATGGATCAGAATGTGATGATATGGTGAACAGGCGGGTTGCATTTTTGTTGTTGTTGTTGTTGTGCCGGTTTGGGTTTCTCTATTGTGTGTGGAGGTGGGAAAGTGAATGTGGCTCTTTGGAGATCAGAAATTTTGTCATTTTACTTTGTTGCCCACACACGAAATGTAATACAATGGAGTAAAAAAGCAGAAGGAACAAAGAAGCATATAAACAATGAAGTAGTGGGAAGAGGAAAAAACATGTAAAGGGGAGTGCGGGAGAGAAATCAGAAGAAAATGATGTGTGGCGGGGTATTTTCATAACTAAAATAGCCTTTTAGATAAAGTTGCAAGCGAAGTACTATTTAAAATAATGAGAAATTGTGTGGAACAAATGATGAAAGACTGAGTGAAAAGTTCTTTATATCTGGTAGTTTAGCCAAGGCTGCTGGGGGAAAAGGAAAGGAGAGGGAGAGGTAATACGACTTTAGATATTAGAGGAGCCGTGCATCCTGAAGCACACTCTACTGCAAAATGAAACCAAATAATTTGCTCTCTCTGCTGTCAGACTCAGGTGCTGATTTTACTTTCAGTGTGACTGTTTCTCTGAGACCTGCAACTGTGATTCCATGCATACCTAGAATGCAGGTGCAGCCTGAGTTATGCAGGTCCTGTTTAAGCTCTTCTGGAGCTCAGAAAACAGACAGAACAGTACCTCTCTCCTAAAGGACACATCACACAGACACAGAGTATGCTGTGGACAGGGTGTCAAGATGAGATATCAAACAATATGTAGTTCATTTTTAAAACAGTGACCATGGCTACATTATGGCAGAATAAAAAGATCTGAATTTAGAGAATCAGGTGCAACTTTAATTTCTGCTGCATGTTTTTGCCTTCTTTTTCACTGGATGTTATATGTAGTATGCAGTGACTTTGTGATGTGTGGCAATAATTTGTAATACTTAGTCTTTCATTCTTGACACAAATTCTAGAAATTAGAAGCCAAACACACTTGCAGTGAAGGATTAGAGGGAGATCAGATTTCATGATGTGCTAAGGATTCTGTAAGCTATGAAAAAATCCCCATTCATCCCACCAATTTCTGCAGGCTTTTATAATAGAACCTTACCTTCCACAATAAATGTTTTAAAGGAACCTAGAAAACAAACACTGCATTTTTATTTCTTTTTGAGATCCACTACAGAAAATATATATCATCACCTAATTTTTAGAGCCTTAAAGCCTTTTCCTGGATCACACAGCTGAAAATCACAAAATCACAGAATCACTAGGTTGGAAAAGGCCTTTGAGATCATTGAGTCCAACCATACCTGTCTTCTATTTAACTGTATCCCTGAGCACTGCAACTACCCATCCTTTAAAAACATCCAGGGTCAGTGATGCAACCTCCTATCTGGGAAACCTGTTCCAATGCCTGATAACCTTTCAGTGAAGAATTTGTTCCTAATGTCTAATCTGAACCTGCCCTGGCGCAGCTTGAGTACATTTCCCCCTCATCCTATAACCTTTCTTTTGGGTGAAGAGACCATCAATACCTATCTCTCTAAAATCACCTGGGCACACTGCTGGCTCATATTCAGTCAGCAGTCAACCAACACCCTCAGGTCCTTCTCTGCCAGGCAGCTTTCTAGCCACTCTTCCCCAAGCCTGTAGTGCTGCACAGGGTTGTTATGTCCCAAGTNGTTGTTATGTCCCAAGTGCAGAACACTGCACTTGGCCATGTTGAACCTCATCTCACTGATCTCAGCCCATCAATCCAGCCTGTCCAGATCCCTCTGAAGAGCCTTCCTACCCTCAGGCGGATTGACTCTTCCTCCCAGTTTACTGAGGGAAATTTACTGAGGGAACATTCAATCCCTTCATCCAGGTCAGATATTGAACAGGAGTGAACCCAGGACTGATCCCTAGGAAACACCACTCGTGACCAGCCTCCAGCTGGATTTTGTTCCATTTACCACAAATCTTTGGGCCTGGCCATCCAGCCAGTTCTTTACCCAGCAGAGGTTGCACCTGTCTAGGCCAGTGGTAGCCCATTTCTCAAGCAGAATACTGTAAAAAACGGTGTCAAAGGCTTTGATGAAGTCAAGGTACACTATATCTGCAGCCTTTCCCTCATCCACTAAACAGGTCATCTTGTCGTAGAAGGTGATCAGGTTAGTTTGGCAGGACCTGCCTTTCATAGACCCATGTTGACTGGAAATCATGCACCTCTTACTTACTGATAAAATGGAGAAAAGTAAGAGATTTCACTCAATTCTGACTGTAACTATTTTCAGTATACAACTACATAACTTCCAAATGTGTCTTCAGTATTTTATTGTATGGAACAACACAGGTATTCCACTGAGCATGGTCACATACATTGAAATAAATATAAAACCTCTCACCAATTTCAGTGGGCTTACATTCAGAACTGATGTTACTGAATGCTATTATTTCTACATTGGGGAAAAAAAAAATGCCTAGAGATTAAGACTTTGTTCTGTTAAGGGCTTTGTACCTAGGAGCCTACAGTCTAAATAGGCAAGACAAGAAAGAATAGAAGGTACAGAGAGTTAAGAAAGCTTTGTAAAATAATGTAGCAAGTTAATGGCAAAGCAAGAAATAGAAAACAGAGATTCTGAGTTTTAAAGCCTTTATCCTATTCACTAGAGAAATGACATCAGTGAATAGCTTGTTGCAACGAATGGAGGAGGATGAACAAAGCAGTGTAGATTAAGAGATGACTTCCTATACCTGAAGGCTGTTCTCTTGAATAGGCTGATTTAATGAAGCCCTGGTACCAATGAATTTATGAAATCTGTGACTAGATTAAGCTGCTCTGGATTAAGACTATAAATTGACAGGAACATAGTGACAATCTAAATGCCGTAACAGTTCTAACAGTCATGCTGCAGTATGTCAGTTGCATCATTTAGAAAGATGTAAAAGGGAAAAAAAAAGATGTTTAAAGGAAAAGAGCGAATCTCATACCAATTATGGGCTTAAAGACTGCTGAACACACACAACCCCTCAACACCAAAAGTACAGGATATTGGGGCTTGCTACTGAATCACTGTATTTGAGAAGCTGTTCTTCAGTTCAGTTACTTTATATAGGTAGTGAATCGCATTAATCATTCTCTGACTTTCAAACTGAGGCAGCTGCCAACCTGTAAAATAACTCTGACCCCAGACATTCAGATACCCCTATGCAAATATTCCTAACCCTGGAGACAAGCAATAAAAATGCAATGTCTTCTCTAATTACAACAAAAAGGTCAAACTCACATCTGTTTACTTTCACACTTTGCCAGACCTGATAAGCAGAATTAGATCTTGCAGTTTCTCTACTGAAGTGTTTTCCTTGACAATGCTGTCAGTTGAGAGGCACTGCCTTTGTCTGGTTTTAACTATATTTAGCGAACATAACCTTCCTTTATGTATTTTTCTCCTCATTTTCTTAGCATTGGACTTAAAATTCTCAGCCTATATCCCCGTGCTCAGTTCTTACAGACATGTGAGATTGTAACTCAGTAGTTAGCACAGTTCACCATGGCAGTTCCAACACAGTTTTGTAAAGCCTGAGAGCACAACTGACAGAAAAAAAAAACCCCAAACCCCAAGATCTAATAACAAACCAAGGGATGAATGTCACAACTACAATTCTCTGATCATCCTGGATATTTTTAACTTGGATACTATTTAAGAAGGAGGGGCAGGCAGATAGATAGATGGGAAATGCTGTTCTATTCTGCGAAAATAAAAATGCTTCCCCCAGCTTTCAGATCCTACTATGTTTTGCTCACAAAATCTAAATGTTTTGCCATATAACATTTTATAAAGATTTGGAAAAACAGCTTTCAATGGCTCTGTTTCCTTCTAAGATGAGATTCATGATACACGACCTGAAAATACTGTGAATATGATTTGTGTATTTATATATTTTATATTTTTCCTAGGGTACCCAGGAAAACAAACATAAGGTACCAGGGGTAGCATATGAAAATCCCCCTTGCATTTTTTTTACTCACAACAATGGCCAATATGAATGAGATTTCACTCTACTTCCCCTGTTCATGTGTTCATTCACAAGCTAAGCTGTCAAGTGATTCCAAGCAGTGAAAATTCCTTGAAACTCAAGTGATGCAATTCATTTTACCTTCACAGTATCCTGATCTTAAATATTCCAATATGATTGAATAGCATGAACCTGGATTCATGTTCAATGGGGGGTTGGACCCGATGATCTCTCACAGTCCCTTCAGACCCCTAGGATTCTGTGATTCTGTGATATTCCAGATTTATAGAAATGTAATTATTTTAATTGTATTTACAAATTAAACTTTGCGTATGTAGTGTTTCAAAGCCATTTTCTATGACATTTTGTGAAAATGATCACTTTCTATGAACCTGAAACAATTTTCCCCAATGACATTTTCTTGAAATAATTTATTATGCCTCTTACAAGGAAGATCCTATCAACTGCATTATGCCTTGTTATGCTTTTTGCAGTAAAGATTTTCAGGAAGACTTACTCCTAAAGCTAAGCTTTGTACTTTCTTTTGTACTTGTTCTTGTTTTGTTCTTTTGTCTTGTGTAAAGAAAGGATACTGTAATTCAGAAATTGTGGGCTTCTTGTGAGGGCTAAAGAAAGACAAAATCAGGCTAAATGTGCTTGAAATTTCAAAAAGCAACATGATGTTAATCAGAAGAATAATTAAGTCTTATTGTTCTTCATCCCATCAGTTTAAGTGCTATAAGTACATACAACACAGAAGGATAAGGGACAGTGTCACAAACAGTAGAGGAGCAGAATTTCTAACAGTTTTCTTCTAAAACAACATGAAAGATCATGGAGAAAAATGCAATATACCCCAAACATCGGATAAGTAGGCATGTGCTTATTTTCCACTTCAAATATTTAAATATTCATTATCTTCACCTGAGAAGTTTTTACAGACCTCAGATTAGTACCCTAATGATAAAAATAAAAGAAATTATACTTAATCTGTAATCTACTTTACGCTTATTTTCACTGGAATAATTTTAACACGATTAAGGGAAAGAAATTCCCAAACACAAAAAAAGCTACCTATCAGAGTACTTTTCTGAGAGGTTGTAGTTAAGAGAACACTGTTTGGATGAGTAAAATTAATTTTTCCACATTTAAAACAGATAAGTGATTTAACTACTTATAATAGAATTTTCTGGGTCAGAGTGGACCCCTCCTCACCTCCCCAACCCCTTGCAATAAGCAGAAACGTTTTCAGCTGGATCAGGTTGCTCATAGCCCTTTCCAGCCTCATGTTGAATGTTTCCAGGGGTGGGATATTTACCACCTCTCTGTCTAATCTGTTCCAGTGTCTCACCATCCTCATGGTAAAAAAAATTTACTCCTTATATCTAGTCTGTAATATTTCCTCTTTCAGTTTAAAACCATTACCCCTTGTCCTACTGCAACCAGCCCTGCTAAAAAGTCTCTCTTTCTTATAAGCCCACTCTAAGTATTGAAAGGCTGCAAAAAGGTATCCACAGAGCCTTCTCTTTTCCAGGCTGAACAAACTCAACTATCTCAGCCTTTCATCATAGGAGAAGTGCTCTATCCCTCTGATCATCTTTGTGGGCCTCCTCCAGACTCACTCCAACAGGTCCATGTCATTGTTTTACTAGGGACTCCAGAGCTGGATGCAGTGCTCTGTGCGGTATCTCCCAAGAATGGAGCAGAGGGGGGAATTGCTCGCTTTATCTTGCTGGCCACACTTCCTTTGAGGCAGCCCAGGGTATTCTTGGCTATCTGTGCTGCAAATGCACATTGTAAGCTTATGTACATCATAAACTTGATGACAAAAGAGGGAAAGATCACTTAGGAAGGATCACGTATGGACTCTTGGAGCTCCACAGGCAACTAGGAAAGAATAATAGCAACAAAGTCTCCACAATAGCAGCAAGAACAAAATAATTATTTTTCATTGGATTCTACACTTCAGGAGAATTCTAGGTATTGTTAAGTGGTCTGAACAGCAGAATAAACAAGGATGATACGGACTGGATTTAAACTTCTCTACAGGTAGTCTGTTTCACTGATATGGATACTAACAAGTGGAATTTTTGTTCCATTTCCTAAAATAATTTAGTGGAGGATCTGGTAGAGAACACAAGGTTTTGAGTAACATTTTTTTTCTCTGATCCCCACATTTCATAAAGTTTGAGAGATGTAATATAACTGCATGATTTATAGGTATCTGTTGTAACTCACTAGAGAATATTCAGTTACATAGCTGCATTGAAGCAGCAATGAATACAGAAGCTGTGCTAAAATTAGACCTTTCAGAATAATCGACAAATTGCTTACATTTGATATTTTAAGGCAGATGAAATAACAATAAATATTAAACAAATGCAGTTAATCTGTTTCATTTTAATACTTCAAAACAAATTTAAGAGAAAAAAAATCAATGCAAGCTTCTCTGTTGTGAACTCTGTTGGCTACAATAGGAAAAATCTGAAAATCATTTGAATATAGAGCATCTTCTTTCAATGTGATCATTAAAAATCACATCTTTTACCAATCTCTTACCCTTCCTTACCACAACACTGCTCTGTTTTTTCCTTTTGGCTTAATTTTCTTTTGCCAGATCTCATGCAGTTTACAAACACTGTGGAGCAAGGAGTATGTGCACTTTCAATTTTGTGGCTATTTTGTTATTGTGTGTCTTCTTTTTTTTGGCTTGAAATCATGATTTGTTTCTTAACAAGTGGTAAGAAATTAAATGGAAAGTGAAGGACTATACAACAAAACAATTGCCAGAAAGAATACTTACCACTTACAAATTTTCCTAAGGCTTCATAGGTGCACCTTCATTAATAATTTAAACAGGGCCAGGGCAAGGCTTGAGTTAATCCATACTATTTAACTGTTAGCACACTCTCAGAATTATTTTGGTCTCTGCTTACTAATATCCTTTCTTTAAACAATGCTCAAGTAAAATTCAGGGGATGGAACAGTCAGAGTCAGCTGGTAAACATCAGTCCTCTTCTGTTTGTTCATCTGGATATGGGAGGTGCAGTGAGTTTAGCCTTCAAAACAGGAGCTCTGTTCTGGGTCTTCTCAGAGCCAAAACATCAATGAAATTAGATCTTCCATATGCTATTTCCAGCATATCAGTTCCATTGGCTAGCAGTAGGAAAAGGTGAGACTATTTTTCTTCAGCTTATTAAAGATCTTTCTCTCTATCGATTTTACAATTTTAGATAAAGGCAGGAAGTAGTAGAGACATTTGTCATTAATGAGCTCCCACAAACTGATGGTGGATTGCATCAGGCTGTATACTGCATGTGATGTGTGGCAGCTGAGCTGCAGCAAAGCCTGATGGTGAGGGCACCAGACTGAAAGTGTTATACAACTTATCTGGGCTAAGGAAACAAACGTTTTCTATATAGCCAAGAGTTTATTGAAGGGGAGGTTGTAGGAATTGCACCTAAGAGATTAAAAACACTGGTGTCGGTTGATTTCTTATATAAAAATTGTGGATGGAAATGGGCTGTGGTCTTTTGCCTCAGTGTAGAGAGCATTGTTAATGCATGGCTAACTGAAAAGGGACACAGCAAGATAAATTTAATAGAGATGAACAGAATATAGGGGAAAGAGGTCATGTCGAGGTCAGAGTGACCTGGCAAAACGGCTGTGTTGGCATATCATCACAAGCAGGATGTGGAATGAGGATGTGAGCAAAGACAGATTAACCGCATTGCTGACTGCTGGCAGGTTTTTGGGGGGGGGGGCTGATCTTTAACAGGGATCCAATAATGAGCCTGGCTTTTGCAATATGTATGAGCTAATTAAGAAGTGTATTTAATTTGACTGCTTTTACTAATAAACGAGCTTGCTGGATGACTACAGGGTGTCCACTTCTCCCTTCTCCGACACCTCAGCTCAAAACAGAGATGCCTTCTTGGTAAGCAATTGTGATTCCACCTTTTTGGTGAGAATACCTGGGATAGTATTTTGCTAGCATTTTAATGCTGGGATCAAGGATGCTGATCACTTGTTAGCATCCTTCTGAACCTTTTCTCCTGCAGCAATGTCAGGATCCTAAGGACCCTGCCAGCCCTAAGTGTCTGTGCCCAGCCCCTCTGGGACTCCCCTCCATCCTGGCCAGGGACCAGAACCCCATTTCACCCCTAACACTGTCAACTTACTTGCTTTTTATTCATTAAATTAACATACAGTGATTGAATCTGCCATGTTTAAATGTTATTGTGTATGTTAATTTTTTTCTATTTGTTAACCGTGTTATCAGCTTCAGTTACCTACCAGGTTTTGTATCACTTCAGTGGCCAGCTGCTGACTGCTGGTAATTGTTATTGACAGCCAGGGATCCTCCCTTAATTTTCTGTACTTGCACTTCTAAAGCCTCTATTCTCATCTTGCTCTTGTACTTGTTAATAGTTGTTAATTTCTTAACTACTCTTTTTTTTCTTCAACAGCCTTTGAACATTGGTTTTCTTTGAAACATAACTAACTTTTTATTAGCAGTGTAGAGACAGGCACATCATTGTTTTAGGGTCACTGACTTGTTCATTCTACAAACATGATCCATTAGAAGATATGCATAGGTTTCATGCCTTGATAGCTACTTGTTATTAACATCTATTAGTTATTATCTATTATCTATCTCTTGCTACATCTGTTAGCATTATCGCTGGTGTGTCACTTCTGAATGGGGAAAAAACAGCAAAATTCACTATGAATATTGGTGACAACAGTTTGACTAGATGACAACGAGTTTGACTATGGATGATTTTAAACAGCGCAAGCAATATACTATAGAACCCTTGAGAAATTATCTGCTATAGAAGAAGAGGTAGTCTTATTTTTATTATATCACTCCTTGCCAGTATTTCTCCTATGTAGGACAATAATACTTCCCAAACTGACAAGAACAAAGTATCTTAGGAAATATGAAAGTCATATTCAACATGGGTCTTATGAAAAATCCATTGATGTCACTAGAAAAATTGGTCCTATGCCACTGGGCATTGGATAAGTCAGAGACCTCAATGTGTATATACTATAAAGGCTAAAAGACAGAAAATATACTACAATGAACAGATAATGAAGATGTTATGAATAATTTCAGGTGGCATGTAGACTACCAGAGTTCAAGTTGATATTCCAGCTTACTCTGTTTGACTCAATAAACATTTTATTCAAACTGAAAAAACTCCAGTAGAAGAGAGTGAGCCAGAAGGAAAGTTACCCTAGAGTACAGTGGTTAGTGCACATAAGTGACTGGAAGATGTGAAAATTTGTCAGCTTGAATATATTTCACTGAAGCAAGACAGTAAAAACTACCCTTGTAGTTGCAGAATGAATCGGATCTTACAGCATGTAAGAAAGAATATTACGTGAAGTAACATTATTTTTTAAAAAGTGTCTCTGCTAAAATTATGAACAAAAATGAATTCTAAATTGTGCTGGAATCCCCCATGCAATTCCATGCATATCACATAAAAATCAAATAATTCATCATGAATAATGTTAGTACTGAACAAGGAGCAACAAAATAATTTTAAATAATAATTAGCCTGATGCTGTAGTGAGATCCTTTAGTGTTTTGTTAAATTGAGTAGCAAGTTTATACTCCATTTGGCAAATGCACATTACAAACTAAGAATATTACTGTTTCAGAATCCTGATATTAATGTAGCCTGACTTACCCTACACATCTCACAGCACATATAGTACTAGGCTGTGCTTTTCCTGTTATTACCTCATTTTTTGCAACTTTTATGTAAAGAAAATAGAAAAGCAATTTACTTTGCTTTACTGACATCATCTGTGCAGGTAATGAGGAAGCATTGCTTTAAACTAATATAGTCTGAAAATTGAAAGTGGGCATTTTGAAGACAGCAGGGCACCTATCTTCAGAGCTCCTACTTAAAATCAGTTTTTTCTTTCATTGACATATGGATCAATCCATATGGACTAGGTAAAGCCTATTTTGTTGTTGAAGGCATCCACTTTCTGTTAAGCACAGCAAAGTAGGCAAAAACATCCTATAAACTAGCCTGTTATTTTTTCTTCTAGCCCTACTCCTGGAATTTCTTAGCTTTTTTTCCCCTGTATTATTATTTTCTATTTCTAAGCATTTATGTTTACAATCAAGAACTACTGTAAGGGGACAGTCTTCTATTCTTTATAAAATGTCTGGTTTTGGGGTTGCACATCTCTGAGGGACACCATGGTTGTTGTAAAATTTGCACAAAATAGTTTTGAGGTTTGGAGGCAATAAGAGAGCTAGAGAACTTCAGGTCAGATCTCAGAGTAAATTCATTAATTCCTTTTTTAACAGAAAGCACATAAAGAATTAATGAATTGGGCCTGCTGTGTTTAGTTTGATATATATTGCAGTAAACTTTTTTTTTTTGGTCAAGGACTACTTGCAGCTTTAGATTTTTAATATTTAGACAAAGATGTGGAGAGAGGAAAAAAGAATAACATTAAGGGAACAACTTATCCCACGTATATTGTGGGATGTGCTGCAGTTGCTGCTGTCCTAGCAAGAGATCATCCTAATGTGTAAACGCTTCAGTCAGTACAGATGTAGATATTAACAGATGAACGCACCGATATATGTATAGCCAAGGGGATGCAGAGGATGTTCACACTGAAGTCTACATAAGTGCAATGGTTCTACATAAATTAATAATGGAATGCAGTTACATTAGAAAGCATCCCACATCATTGACAGTTTAGGGGAAGGTTGGTTCAATATATTCAGTTTATTACCCGTTCTTTCATTTCCACCCAAGACAACCACATCCATGTATATTAGTATTAGTTGCTGTGACAAGCAGAGCAACGTCTTACAATGAAGGTAGCCAGCACACCTGTATTTGATCTACTGCTGCTTACAGAATGTGGTGCAAAGATGCCCAAGTGATTTGACAAGCAATCTAGCCATATTCATGAGGTGCTGGAGCCAAGCCTTATTATCTTCAGGGTGACATTTCACCATGTTGATTAACTGGCTTAGGTTAGTGCCAATTTAGTGATTTTTATGCCTCGGTCCCCTGATGAATGTAGACATGCCCTAAGGACAGATAAAAAAATATGTTGAAAATTATAATGAAAAACAAATGATTATTTAAGCAATTAATTGGAGCTTCTCAAATACTAAGTGCATTTTAGACCTATAGTTTCTTTTGATTCTTTATCAATTATGAATACTTCTAGACTGAATAAAACCAGTAATGTGTAATGTGTTTACTGGTACTATGCAGTTGAAAACCTAAAATTAAAAGTTAGCTTCAGGCCATTTAATGTATAATGAAAGGAAAAACCTTAGCAGTGCAGGCAAAGAATCCTCAAATTTCAAAAGTGTGGTGGTTTTGGCCCTAATCAAAGGCCAAATCCCCACCAAGCCGCTCGCTCACTCCCCCCTTCAGCCGAAAAGGGGGAGAAAATAGATATTAGGAGGCTTAGGACTTGAGATAAGGACAGAGGGATCACTCTGCAATTAGTGCAATGGGCAAAACAGACGCAGCACAGAATAAAGGAAAGAAAAAGGTGATTTATTACTACTTACTACAACTACTACACCCAGTGAACCGGAACGAGATAAGAAGCGGCCAGGTCTTCAAGCACCTTCCCCCCACCCCTCCCTTCTTAGCAAACTTAAAACTCATCCCGATTTTACTCCCTTCTTCCCCCCCCAACATGGCGCGGGGAGGGGCAGGGAATGGGCAGTGGGGTTCCGGTGATTCCCAACAAGCTGCTTTTCTTCCCCAGATATTATCACTTCTACTTCCTCCCCCCACCCCTCGCCTCTTCGCACTCATGACTTTAATCAGAGATTCGCTCCCTTCTTCCCTCCCGTTCGCAGTACAGGGGGGGCAGGGAATGGAGAGTGAGGGGTTTCAGTCCGTTCCTCCCAAGCTGTCTTCCATCTCAGCTGTGGGGGGGGGCATTCCACATACACACACCCTTCCCCTGCGGCACCGTGGGGTCCCACCCACGCGAGAGTCGTGTCCACGACCTTCTGCAGCGTGAGTCCTCTCTATCGGGGAGTCATCCCCTCACCACAGGCCTCTCAGCAGGACTCTCCCCTCCATAGGGTGCTGACGTCCGGGTCCAGACCCCCCGGCCTGGTCACCCGCAAAGTCACAAGTCCCTTGGCAAACCTGCTGAGGCGTGGATCAATCTTCACAGGGCATAGTTGTCTCTGCTCCCCGTCCTCGTCCATGGGCTTCGGGGGGACACACGTTTCACCATGGACTCCACCACGAGCTGCAGGGGGAACTTTCTCTTCGCATTCTTCATCCCCACCCCCTCCTGCAGGCCTGGCCTTGGAGTCTGTGCAGCTTGTTACATCTTCTCACTCCCGCTCCGGTGGCAAAGTGCGCCTGCCAGCAGTTTTTTTTCTCCTATATGTGATTCACAGAGGCGCTATGACCAGCTCTGATAGGCTTGGTCTCAAATTCGGCCTTGACTGTACCAGTGTTTTTCAAAACATGGGGCTTGCAGAAAGCTGTAACTGCAGCCTACAAGAGCCACTGAAGCAGCAGTTACACTAAACTGCAACAAAAAGATTGTAATGTTTCTTTAAAAATACCTGTATCATAAGAGATCTGAAGCATCCAGAACAAAAGATTTCAAAGCATCATAAGGAATAAAACATACATATATATTTTGTGTGATATACAAAATAACATATTAGTCTTTTAAAAGTAATGGGGAGGAATATTTTACTGATATTATGATAGAATTTTATGTTAGATTTTTCGAAGTGAAAGTTTTTACGTGTGCATAAACTCAAAGAGAAGCACATCACACAACAGTAAGAAAATCTGTGAAATAAGCTGAAGCTTCTGTCGAAAAACAAAACAGACAAAAAATTAACTTTGCTACTTAAATTTAAATTTCAGAAAGACAAAGAGTTAACACTTCCCACTGAAAACAATAGAAACCTGACAAGGTAAATAATATTTTAAAAGGTATGGCAGGTAAATTCTAAGTATTATGATTGTTTAATTAGTACTTTTTCATAGTTTCATAGTCTCTAGTCTCTTAGCCTACAGTGTCTGTAGTCTTTTAGTAGTAAATGATGGTCCATAATAGGAATGATTACAGATGGCACAAAGTCCTCCTTTAAAGATGATCTTACAGGTGAACTCTCATGGTCATTCTAGCTATTTCTGAAGATTGACCATAAGCCCAAGACCATGGCTCATTCAAGTCCATGTTATAAACATATTATCTGGGAACAGGAAGTCAGAATTATATTCCAGAGTGGAAAAAGAGAGCTATGAGTCAGGCCTGACAGATCAGAAGACAGCTGAATCTGGTCTTCCTTAAGAATAAATATTACACTGTGGTGGTTTAGCCC
>VZTU01001617.1:0-11493 GCA_013400835.1 Zapornia atra
CCTGGTGATTCTGTGATTCCAGCATCTCAGACCAGTGCCAAGGCAAGTAACCATACCCTGGTCTTTAGTTGTCTCTGCCAGGCTCCTCCTTGGCTCCCCGAAGCTCAACCCCCAAGTATCAGCATCTTCTACTCAAGAAGCAACCAGACCCCAACAATAGATTTAAGAATTCCAGTGATGGTCTGTAACTCCACACTAACTGCTGGGATGCTCTGGGACTAAGGAGGCCCTGCGAGCATCACATGCTGCTGAGAAGGGGTGTGTTACTCAGCACCCCGAAGGCCGCACTGCCTCTGACTCGGGTTAACACCCAGCAACTGGATTTTAGAAGCCAAATTAAGGAAACCTCTAACTTGGGCTGCAGCACGGCTCATTTACAGCCAAGTTCTAGGTCCATTTCTGAAACAGATCACTGAAATAGCTTCCACTGCTTCCATCCGGAAAGAATTTGCAGGACTGGCTTGATGTCATTTACCCGAGGGACCCAAAGAGCCCCAGGCCCACCCGTTCTTTAAAGTGGTGTATTTTTGTGCAAAAGCATCACAGGGTAGTGGAAACGCCTGGTCCTCCCTCTCCCCCCAATTAACCTCACAGAGGTGCCAGTTTGTTGTGTGTCACTCTGAGGGACAAGCTCTGATGGCACAGCCACGATGGCAGATCGCTCTTGGCTTGGCCCGAAAGCCAGGGAGGCACCAGGCTGCACCACCCCAGCGCTGCTGCCAGGCTGGCAGCTCCCACCCAAAGAGCTGTTCCAAAGCCAGAGTCCTTATCTCCTCTGAAAACAAGCAGACCTGAGGCTATTGCCTCTGCCCATCTCTTTTCTATCTCATTTACAGACAGGAAGAGGCAGCAGCTGCCCTGCTCTCGAAACGAAGTTCCCAGCTCGTTTGCTTGGTGGAGAGCAGAGCTGCCCAGGGGACACCAGCTGTGCTCTGTCCTTTCTGTCCTGGCTCTTCGGAAATGGCAGGGATGTGGGGAGGCCTAGGAAGCAGCAGCACAGCTCCCTGCTCTCTCAGCAGATGCAGGCAGTAGAGGAAGGGTAGCTCCTCCATCAGCTGTCCCTCCATCTGCCCCAAGGCAAGGCCACATGCAGAGGGTGCAGGTCCCAGAGCAGGGACACATCACTGGTGTTCCTGAACCAGAGCAGCTCTGGGTTTGAACACAGGGTACAGCAACACCAGGATCTGCCCAAATCATCCTTCTCTGCACCTTCCACAAGGCCATGTCAGGGAAGGCAGGGGGGCCTCAACAGGCTCTTGTTGTTGAGAGCCTGAGCTGGGCAAGGGAAGTGAAGCTCATTCCTGCTGTGAAGCCAAGCAGAATTTCCACATTGCCTTCCCCAGTTTGTGCATTTCTGTTTGTTCATCTGACAACACCAGAACTACTTTCAGGGACAGGAGGAGTTCTTCAGCAGGCAAAGATACTGTAGCAGGCAAAGATACTGTAGCATCCAAAGCTCGAGCCCTGATGTCCTGCACACCAGAAGACAACAGAACCGAAAGCCCTACAGAGCCAAAAGCCCTCAGCAGAGCTCTGCCATCCACTGGGAACACAAATCTGCTTCCCACAGCAATCTCAACTCAGCAAACCTCAACCCAGTTCAACCTCATGCTCAAAGGACACACATTCTCCACTGCTGGTGGGCTCCATCCCCTGCACAGCACGAGGATGGAGCATCATGCACACAAGCATTTCACATGCAATCTTTTCATGTCCACACAGGCTAACCAAGGCACATGCTAATACTGTTTCCCAACAAGATTCTGCACTTTAATTGGGTAGAAACTTAATAACTGAATTCCTGTGCCTACATGTTCTCCTGTTCAAACTTTGAAGCCAAGACAATTGGTGTTTAAATTTTATTAAGCAATAGTTATTCAGACATCCAACATTTATCTGGCTATTATAGTTCTGACTTCCTCACATTAATTTACTTTCATAAAAGGCATCATTACATCTGAGTGTGATGAACTCTAGAGCAGCAGGATTAAGAAAGGATTCACTTCACAGAGACTCTCTGATAATACGCTCTGCCTGAGATTCCAAAGAGCAGACAAGGTTTTAATGAGGTGCCACCTAAACCAAAAGAGTGAAAAGGGGGAAAAAAAATATAACCACGCTCATTTCAAGGTTCACATCCTTCTCCCATCTCCAGAGAATGCCAGGGAAAGTGAGGAGAGAAGTTTATCACATACATTAGGCAGGTTTAACTGCCATTTCCTCCTCTGCTGAACACTCCTCGCTCTGCGCTGCCTCCAGACATTGATCTTGAGCTTCCTATCACAGCCACGCTGAGCACGTTCTGCTCTGCACCACTCACATGAACACCAGGGCTGGGGATTAATTCTGCCACTGCATAAACCGCTGGGCCCTTTGTGAGAGCTCACAGGAGGAAGGGCTCTTCCACACCACAAGGCTGTCTGAGCACTGATAGCATCTCTGCCTCTTCCCCCTGCTCGTTCAAGCACAGTGTGTCTTTCTAAACACAACTCTTGGTGCACCTTCACAAGTACCAATAACACAGTATTTTGGGGTTACCAGTAAACCCTGTGCCCAGGTCTTCTTGGTACTCAAAGCAAAAGGGACTTTCTAAATGAGAGTTTGTAGCAGGGGTGTGCTTCCCAGTGCCCAGTCGTGCTTCCCAGTGCCCAGTCGTGCTTCCCAGTGCCCAGTCGTGCTTCCCAGTGCCCAGTCACGACAGATCCCCATGGCAGCTCCCACCCATGTCGTGCCCCTGCCCCACACCACTCCCCAGTTGTGCTGACCCAGCCATTTATTGGAGCTGGTTACACTGAACTGGGGAAACCTGTGCAGGTTCAAAATACTGACTTTGGGAGCTGGGTTATTTTTAAACACGGAGCCTTCAGACTTCTCTATGTCCCCTAAAATAGTTATATCAGCATTAAAGGGCAGGAATAAGCAACCTGTTTGAAAGAAAGCAGCAACAACCCCCCCCAAATCCACAGAAGTCTCATTAAATTGCTGCCTATGGCTTTCACATCGCAGTGCTGTAGGTGGGCTCTGCCTGCAGCAGATGCCAAGCTGGGCAGTGAGGACTGACAAAGGAGGATGCTGGAGAGCACAAGCACTAAGGAGCTTCACCCATCTGTGATTTAACTCCTCAGAAACACAGGAAAGCATTTGAGGGATGCTACAGAAAGGCTGCCTGGCACAGCCAAGCAAAGTGTGTCTCCAGACCGTTACACACCACCACACCTAGGTATCTGTTCAGAAGTGACAGCTCACACCCACGCAGTGCCACCAGTCCTCACTGGCAGGGCAGGCTGAAAGGGTTTGTAGACTACTTAAAACCCACAATCCTGAGCACCAGCAGAGGCAGAATTTTAAGTCTGTTTCTCAGTTTTCAAGCTCAGGAGCAGAACACTGACCCAAACCCACCACCACTTCCTCCCCATCGCAAACCTGCCACTGACACGGGAACAACGTGACAGCCCTGAGACCCAGCACATGGTCTGACAACTTACAGCTCTCTTTGGCGACTGAAGCACACCAGGATGATGAGAGCACACACTAACCGCTGGGAAAACCCACCACAGAAGAGGTTTGCAGACAAAAAGTGTTTGAAGTGGGAGGAAGGGACCAGAGCATCTCCAGAGGTAAGCTGAAGCTGAGGTGCCTCCAAACAAGCCCTGGTTAAACAAGTAAGGAAGTTTTAGCCTTCTATCCTGCCTATGAGCCACCACCTGTGTTTTATAATCCCGGTAACCAGAGTGAGAGAAACATCAGCATCTCAGCAGGCACGGGGTACTGTGGCTTTCAGTACAGTGTTAATTACATCAGGAAAACAGCTGATGAACATTAATTCAGCCATAAAAACCCTTTTTAAAAAATGATGTTACTATTATTCCCCCTTAAACACCGTTACCTTTCCCCACCTCAAAGTTCCTGGGGCTTTTTATCACCTTTCTGGCTGTGGCCCTAAAACAAAAGCTGTGCTGTTCACAGTGCCCATCTAAGGGCCCAAGAGAGACAGAGCCTGGATGTCCTGTGCCTCATGCTGCTCCCTGTTCCCAGGGGTCCCATGTCTTGCATGAAGTGCCTGGAAGCCAAACTCTGCCTTCAGGGCCACCTCTCAGAGCCCTGACCCGCTCTCATCCACACACTTACACCAGAGTTGGGATAATTACAAGCAATGACAACGATGAAGTATTTTCCATGGAAGATACGTAGACAGTTTTTGGTCTACCCAGACAAACCCCCTAACTTCTGCATTTGATAAACTAGCAGAGGCCTTGTGCAAGCTGGTCTCAAACTGCTGCTGCTGCTAACGGACTTCCAGCCCGAGCCAAGAGGCTCCCCATGAAACTGCAGAAGGTAAAATCATAACAACATAGCTCATTAAAACAGGTGACACTCAGTGAACCTTGCCACTAGGAAAATAAAAATAAAAAGGTTTTTCCTGGTATGAAATTAAAGAAAAACACCAGCAGCCTTGCCAAAGCCTTGTCACCCTTCAGTTGGATTTCAAAACTCCTAATGCAATAGGCCAGCTCAGCACGTGCAGAGCCCCTCGGGGTCGGTTGGTTACCCAGCTCCCAGCCCTGTAACGTCTCTGGACAGATAAAACTGCTTCCCAGTGCTACAGGAATTACACAGCAAGAAATGCTTCGCGTTGCTAAAGCTTCCAGGGGCACGATGGAGAAACCAGCTTCAATTAAACAGCTCTGCTGCCTTTCTGCAGCACCCAGCACCAGCTAAGATTAATTAATTTTTTTAAGGCATGATTTGCTATTTGCTCATACATAAGAACATAAACCACAATACAGTTGTATAATGAATTAAAATAAATTGTATCAACACAAAGTACACTCTGCTACCAAGAAACCCTATGGAAAATGAGGAGAGAAAAGCCTTTTCTTAGGAGGTTATTAGTGATTAGCTGAGGACTACTCGTTAAAACTCTCTCCCAGTAAAACACGTTTCGGGTAATTATTGGCTAAGAATGTGTCACAGCACAAACTTCTTCCTTGGGTTTTTTTCCTCATTAAATATAATTGGCTCAGATATTTCAGCAGAAGAAACCACTGCTCCAGGAAAAGCCTCCTCACCCTTTACCTTCCGAAGGCTCTCTGCACCACAGTTTTCACCGTGAGAGATCAACGTGTTAATATGATGCTGATTTATCCTATCAGCATCACAAGGACAACATTAAACATCGTGGTAACACACCTTCCCCAGCTGATTTAAACAATACCTCAAGCAGGGACAGCGGCCACGCCGCGTTGTGCCTATAGCCAGCCTGGATCAGAGCAGCTGCACACCAGCACCCGGCCCTGACGTACAAAGCACACGTGAACAGGGAGGCTTAATGGTAAACCTCAAACAAACAGAGCACACACAGCCCCCAACACCCACCCAAACGGACAAAAACCGACTCCGAGCACACAAACACGACTGTTAGAAAGCTCTTTTCCACACAGGACCACCCTGCACATCAAAAATGGCACAAGATGAGATCAAACGGAATGATGTGTTTCCTATCCTGGTCTATCTTTCTGCTTCAAGGCCCTGGAAGTTACAAGAATAAAGTAATATTAGGATATCTTTGTAAATTTGAGCATTTTTCAATCACAGCAACTTCTGTTAGGTCAATATTGTTATTTATGCCAAAGCACAGCACAACCTGCTGAACTGAATTGGCAACGTGCTCCCCCATTGAGTCCTTTAGCTTGTTTCTCCATATTCAGTTTTCCTGAAATTTTCATCTAAATGGCCCAATTTTTTAGATTTGGATTTTGACCAAGCAATTTTTTAATCATCTTTAAATAAGGAAATGCTTATGCTAATGGCAGTGGAACAGTGGAAAATGAGATTGGCACATTTCTGGTTTGGTTTTTTTTTTCCCCTCAGAAACTGGTTAGTCCTCTGCCCACAAAATACACATCATCACACAAAAACTAAATTCCTATTTTGATGTGGCTTCTCTGGGTTTGATTTTACCCTCCCCTATAGGAAAAATACTCCCTCAGTTGCTCTGCAGCCAAACTATACAAAGAGAATCGCAGACTCTTATCTCCTCATCCTACTCACTTTAATGATTTGTGCACATCAAAGCCTAATTAAAACCATTTAAGCACTTCCATCACTGAAATCTCTTTAACGTCTTTTGGAAATTAAATTCAATTAAATGCAGAAACAAACAACAACAGCAAAAAAAGGGAGGAGACAGATGTGAACGTGCAAAGGTGTACGACAGGGGATCAGCTCCTGAGCTCTCACAGCGACACCCATGGAAATGCATGGCACTTAGATAAAATAGATCAGAAATAACCACTGCAAATACTCAATGTTCATTTAAAAACAGACCCCTGCTACAGGATAGCACTAAGGTGAGTGCCTTCCACATTTCTGACCGTTCCCCACAGCTCTGCAGCACAAGAGGAACAAAGCCCCGAGCACGGAAGTGCCTGCTGGGGTGAAGAAAGCTATCACAACTTGCTTCCAGATATTCTGATGCTGGAGGAGCCGTTCCACTAACATTGCCTTATATGGCCCCAGGGTGGCTGCACATTTATCTGGGAGTACGTGTCTATCTATGGGTAGGTGCCTACACCTCGGGATCTGCACACGGCGAGAAGAGCAAGGAAACATCTGCTCCCTTCTCCTCGTACTCTGGCACAGGCTGCCCAGGGAGGGGGCTGACTCACCTTCCCTGGGTGTGTTTAACAGCCAGGGAGATGAGGTGCTGAGGGATCTGGTTTAGCACAGGACAGGAATGGTTGGACTCGATGAGCTTAAAGGGCTTTTCCAACCTGGTGATTCTATACTGGGAGCTCACTCTCCTTTCTCACGTCGCGGCCTGAGGACAGGTCATGATTCAGCTCCCCAGGTGAAGGTGCTGGGGGACCTGGGGCACTTCAGTGGAACAGCAGGAAAGAGACAGTCAGTGGTGGGAAACTTCCAGGGGACCTGAAACTGTTGGGGAAAGTATCTAACAGGGAGCGATTCACCTGAGAACCTGAGCTAAGGACAAGTTGAAACACTTTTTCCTGCCTGAGGGGTACTTTGTAACTGGGCAGCAGTTACAAACCCAAAGCCTGGTTCTAAGAATTGAATATACTATTATTCTTAAAATCGTAAAATATGTGTAAATAAAATTACCTAGGATCCACCTCAAGCAAAATATTGAGTACTCACCCCTGTTGCTGGGAGACAACCAAGCCCCAGCACACCAAAACCTGGGTGCCCCAACACACAGACAGGAAAAGTCTAAGGAGTTCTAAGAGCACTAAGTTCAGGGATCCACTTTGCTTTGACACGTCCTCCCCACACTGCTACCCCAGGAGTGTCAGGAGGGGCACAGGCATTTTCAGGGCTCCCTTCTGCCCCACCATGGATACGGCACTGAACTTACAAGCAGAGGAGTTTCCAGTCCAGCAGGCAAGCTGGGCCCAAAAGGTGAGAGCACTGTAAAGCTCCTCTGCAAACACCAGCTGTTACTCTGGCCTGTTGGCTGCTGCGACTGTTCTGCCCCGGGTGCAGCGATGGGAAGAACTAGCAAGAGCCTGCGGAGAGGCTGCAGAGGAGCCTGCCCACACCTACCCAGAGAGAGATGGGGAGTGATAAAACAAACAGTCTGTCCTGAAAAACACGATCACTACGGGATTACCCTATTAGTAAAAGTACATCCTGTATTAATTATCAAGCATGGAAAGCAAGGTGTTCCAGTCAATTCTCAGTATGAGTTATGACAGGGGTAAGAGCTAAGATGAATGGCAATAGAGAGAGATCAATATAGGGGGGGCTGTGAGCTGGGGAGGAGGCACTGCTGGGGCTGGGCACCGCGGCTCCATAGGAAGAGGTGCAGGGAAACTTTTCCTAATGAGCTGTTAACAGAAGAAAATTAGTTCAAGACTTCAGGGCAAGAACTTCTCTTACTCAATGTTTGTACAGTACCAAGCATGAGGAGGGTTTTTTTTTCCTTCTTTTCCTGTTGGTACCTGGCACCACTGCCCGTTAATAAACCAGGTTTTATATTCATCAGCAGGAATTAACCCATCAAGTAAGAGCAAGCGACACGACAGCCTGGAGAACTACAAGCTGAAAAAACACAGTTCGCCACAGTAGGGAGAAAGGAGGTTTGAAACACAAAGCTGGAGAAAGAAACTTGGAAAGCAGTAAGAATTTGAGGGCCTGGGGAGATGGCAGACACCGAGCTAGACACGAGTGCATGAGGCAAACAATATCACAGCTACGGGGGGAATGGAATTTTGGACGGCACGTACGAAGCTGGCAGGGGACCAGGCAAGGAAGCAAGCTGAGCTACGCTGCAGCTGTGTGCTGTGCTGCAAGGCACTCACAGCTTCCCTTTCAGAGAGCACCCACACGGCCACTCGGAACGGGAAACTTCGTTCAGCATCCACACAGAGCACATCTCCCTACAGGAACAGCAAGGGAACAGTCACTTTAGAAACTCAGGCTGACCCAACTTGGGAGAAAAGCTTTATGACAGGAAGGAGCTGGAGCCTGTGCAGCTTTATTTCCCAGCACTGCCAGAGCCTCTACCCTTTCACAAGCTGGAGAGCTGCGTGTCGGTCATTAGTAACTGCAGAGAAGGAACAGCCCTGCAAGAGAAGAACAACCTCCAGGTAAGTTCTTACACCTGTAGCTTTGCAGTTCTACCAACCTCACCTCTTATTTTCTTATTAGCAATATATTTCCTACTAGCAATATATTTTACCTGCATTTAACCCTCTGAATGTAATATCTGAGTGTAATCTGTTTCAGTTTCCCAACTAGTTTCCAGCCAGCCCTCCTCTCTCCATCTCCCCACAATTCACTGCTTGGCAAAGGTGACGTCAACACTGCTTCTTTCTGGATACAAACACCAGGACAGAAAAGGAAGACAGGCAGACTCTAGTTAAGTTACTTCTTTGCCTCTGTTAAAGGTGGCTGTGAGACTATAGTAACACTAGAGAAAGGAAATACATCTGTAGAACAAACCACACGTGAGTAACAATCTGAAATTACGTGGCCAGTAACAATTACTGCAGCAGAAAAGAAACCTCAAAGTCACTAAAATCTCAAGGCTGTTCTTACAGGCTGAGCCCAAACACGACACCGAGCGATGAACCTTCCCTCCCAGCTCCACACACGTGTCACTGCTGGCAGAGGTGGCCCCACAGAAGATGCTCACGCTCCTTCCACACCCCACCCAAGGCAAACCCTGCCCACAGGAGTTGCTCATCTCGTGTCTCAACTCTCATCTCTCAGCCTCAGACTATGGCTGGTTGAAATTTCTCCCCTCAGAAGCGTAGATTTCTGTTGATCTGGAGCGAAGAGTACGAGAAGGGATGATTAAACAACTCACAGAAGAGGACGATGAGAGGGAAGGAAAGGCAGAGGCAGCAGTGAGCAGTTACAGCAGCTCTCCTAAGCACTGACAATGCAGGGGACAGCATCCCTTGGTCACAGTGTCCTGTCTCAGCCAGCATCACAGCAGTCACTAATGGCCCACAGCCAGGAGGGACCAGGGCAAAACACACAAGTGCAGCAGAACATCCTCAGCAGCAGCCATGAGCTAGGGAAGGAAGGGGGAACTGGTCCGTACGTGCCAACTTCTCTACCAACTGTAATGTCAGGACAGATTTCAGCTGTAGCTATTTATCTACAAAGCCTGAACAGCACAAAGTGTGTGGTGCTTGCAGATAAAAATATGTGGCTTGCCCATGAACCACTTGGATCACAACCATGGAGGAGCGTTTGCACATCCCAGCTTGCTAAAAAGACAACCCAGAAGTGATGCTTCGCTGAAGCTTTATCAAGTTTAGATCGTTGTAACTGGGAAGAAAGCAGAACACACAAATAAATATGAACTGCTCTTTTTTCTGGTTGCTGTGTGTCCTCCTGCTCAAAGACCTACCCCAGGGGCTGGGTCCCGCTCGCTCCGTGGTTGAGACACAGGAGAAAAGTTGTGAAATGAGAAGTGCAGAGATGTTTTAAGGAAATATTAAAGACCTGAAACTGCTTTTGAGACCAGAGTGGAAATTTCCTCCTTTCTCTCACGACTCTTAGAACTGTTCAGCAGAGGAGCGCTTGCTCTCACCCAAAGCTGTGGATACATCGCATAGGAAATGATAAATATTAATACCAATACATCCTACAGCCAAGGTATTGATAATGCCAAAGGGCAAAACTCTCCTCCTCGTTTTTGACTGACAAGGACAGCACGCTTTCCATGACAAGCCACCACACAACCCCAGAACAGTGCCCACACACAGCCCTGGCGTGACTAAGGCCACACAGAACACACCTTGCAGACAGCACAACAGCAGCCCTGGAAGTTGAATGATGTTTCTCTCATTTGGGGAGATAACCAAATGACAAATCAAGTCAGCAACCACTCCTCCAGAGCACTTGACCAGGCCTTATTTCGCAATAACACCCCCGGGGCTGCAAAGCACTCCGGTCCAGCAACTTAAGTACTCAGAAGGTGCAGAGAGATGTATGGAACCAGAAATCAGCCCGTGCAGAGAAGTGCGGTGACTGGGAGGGAGCTGGCATCAAGGTGACAAACAAAAGCAGGGGCTGGAGCAGCACAAGCTCGTTCCACAGACTGCTGATGCCGAGTAAGGGCCCGCTCAGCGCACGCAGAGGCAGCGGGAGGGCTGGCGGACACTTAAAAGCCTCAGAGTCTTTGTTAAGTCAGTGACCAAACGGGACCGCAGGGAGCTGAGGAGACGAGCTTGTGAACAGAGGAGCCCATGCCTGCACACCCAGCGCTCCTCTCCTTGGGGCAGCATCTCCTGGGCTGCATGTGGGACACGGGCAGCAGCGTTCTCCCTTGTCCCTCCCCCCAAAAAAATGAAGTTAACCCCTTTTGTGCTTGAAGGAGCGGGTGGAAGACACGGCAGCTGGCAGCTCGAACACCTGCACCGCACCTCTCAACGCCTTCCTGCTTTGTCTGGTTCGGGGGAGAGACAAAAGCCCACTTGTCAGCCCGGGCTGGAGGAGCGCTAAGCGACGGGACCTTCGACTACAAAATATAACCGGATCCTGGCCGGGGACGATGCTTTACGTAACAGCCGCCCAGTCCCTCGCCAGGCGGGTGCGATGCCGTGCCATCACCCCCAGTCTCCCTTCTCCCAGCCCTCGGGCAGCACCTCCCCAACGCCACCCGCTCCCCAGCACCCTGCCCGCTGCGTGCCCGGAGCGGCTCCGGGCCTGGAACGCGGAGAGCAAAGGAGAAGGAACAAAGCCCTGACGTCAATTACTGGAAAAGGATTAAACCCGGCGCTGTCGGGGGACGCACCGGCCCCTCAGCACCGGGACCCACCCGAGCGGCTGTTCCACCGGGGCCGCCCGGGTTTCGCTCGCTGCCGGGAGGGGAACGGGGCCGGGCAACCCGCCGCCGCGGGAGCTCCTCTCGGCGCGTCCCTCGCCACGTACGCGAGCGGGGAAACGCCGCGGCTCGAAGCGGGGGATCCCACCCGGCGGGAACCCGCAGCCCGGCGGGGCGGGGGCGGGCCGGGG
>VZTU01001617.1:12464-57557 GCA_013400835.1 Zapornia atra
CCCGAGCTGCCCGCGCCCGCCGCAGCGTTACCGTCCCGCCCCCCCTCCTTGGGGCAGCCGGCTCAGCCCCGGCGGAGGCAGCGCCCGGATAAATGTCATTTCATAACGCAGATTAAACCCGGGGGCCTGAGCACAACAAACCGCTGCTTCATCTCGCCCATCCATGCGACAGCAGAGCCCCAGCGACCAGGGACCCCTCCCGAAACACTCGGTGCGTCAGCCCCCAGGACTCCACAGTGATTCCATCCAGGGCCCCCAAACACCTGCTCCTGCCTGGAACTCGGTTGAATCAAAGTCGGGACTAGAAGCTCAGGTTGTGGTTCCGTTCCTCTCCCTGAAATGCCATGCCTCTTCCCCAGGCTGCTTTTCTACTAAGCTGCATCAACTGCTTCCCTTCAATTAGCAAAGGCAGCTAATCCTGGAATAATGGCTCTTCGGAGCTACACAGGTCTCACCTAACTGCTCAGTGAATACAAGGACTCCTGCTAGAGTTTGGTGGGTTTTTTTTTTAATTAATGATCTTTTGTACTTAACCTAGAGCCTTGGAAGGCAAAATATACCTGAAAAAAATACCTTTCCTGATGAAGAGTTTGAACCAAAGCATCCAGTAAGAAACCAGGGTGTCATCTAGTGAAAGGTGAACTGGGAAGGCTCTTGACAGGCTGGGGGGGTTTACTCTGTAAAATAAGAGTATGTGGAGACAAACAAAAAGGGCAATTAAAAATATGTGTCTCAAATTCAATTTTGAATTTCCCTGGATGGCCAAGAAAGCTGAGCCTCCACCCTCTCCCTTCCACAGGTGCTCCTCACCTCACTCCCTGCATGCCCACGCTGCCACCCAGCTAAAGCCTCCATCCCTCATAGTGCAAGACCTGCACCCAGAGGGGCTCTGCACCCCTCTGCCAGCAGCACCCCCACAACAAAGAGGTCCCTGGCAGCAAGCTCACCACCACACCTGCTCCCATCATTGCACAGGGCTCGCTGGACCTGCCAAGATGGCTATAAAAATCCCTTATTCCAAAGGACTTCCATGCAGACACTTAACTAGTCTCTAGCACTGACATTTGGATTTGCAGCGAGCAGGAAGGTAGCAACTACTGTTCAATAATTTATTAGCTTTTCCAATTAAATGGTACATCCACTCAACAAGACTTAAAACAATTTTCTGGCAGTTTTATTTACAGTCTGCAGAGTGCTCTGTAAAACACAGCGATGATTACAGACCAACACACACGACATACAGGTTTTCAAACATTTAAATAAGCACAGTTTATTCAAAATTAATTCTACACACTACTTTCTCCATAAAAATATAAAAAATAGTTTAGTTACTATATTTTACCTAAACCAAGATATTTAAGAATTCTTC
Source organism: Zapornia atra (assembly GCA_013400835.1). Classification (NCBI taxonomy): domain Eukaryota; kingdom Metazoa; phylum Chordata; class Aves; order Gruiformes; family Rallidae; genus Zapornia; species Zapornia atra. The sequence goes on from VZTU01001617.1 coordinate 13,834, forward strand.
CACATGTGATGCCCCCTCCCCAAAAAAAGGGCACTGCAACGGTAAGAAATTTAGCAGACTGCATCACAAATTAACAAACTAATGCCAACTGCTTCAACCCACCAAAAAAAATAACAAATAACTTCTAACTTGTGACCAGGAGCACTTGTTCTGCACTATGTTTGGATTCTGCCTTTGTTGGGAGTCTTGGGTAGGTGGTTTGGGGTGGTTTTTTGCACTGACTTGCTTCCCCGTGCCCGGTTCTCAGAGACTCTTCACATAAAGACAGAGGACTGGTTATCCTGCAGCCTGTAACGCCAGTCACCACGTGCCAAACACCATAGATTGGGAATCCTGCATTACACAACCATTTTTAGCAAAAATATCAAAAGGGAAACACCTTCCTTAGGGACCTCTATTTAAAGGCAGCTCCTTTTCCTAGTGAGCAGCCAGTGAAAAGAGCCTTTTTCCTATCTCCTTGAAAACTGCGCCCGTTTTTGCTTCTTACTATTTCCTCTGGTTTTACTGACCATCTTCTGCATGGAATGCTGATGGAGCTCTGAAAAACATCCACTCAAGCCCTTCTTGCACTAGGATACATTTAGTTTACAAAAAAAAAAGGCACAAAGATGAAACTCCCAAGCAGCATCAGTCACCACTCTTGCACTGCGCCCTGTCCTCTCCCCGACACGGACACCGCCGTAAGAGACACCCCGTGTCTCAGGCAGCCCTACAAACACAGGAGCTAAGGAAAGGGGTGAGTTGAAAAGACTACAGCCTCTGTACAGCACAAGCAGTATATTGATCCTTAACAAATGAGCACTATCTAAAGGTTTGTGTTGTAGTTAAGACTCGACCTGGAAGCGACAGGGAAAGCCGCCAGAAAGAAGCTCAGCAGCATGTAACACGTTAGTTAGCAGTGAGATTGATGGATGGAGGGATGGATGGCCCTCTCTGTGCAACACTCTGCATTCCATTTCAACAAGGAGAGTGCTTGTACAGCCAGCAGCATGAAACCTCTGCTTCTAAGGGTCTAGAGGGTTTCCTGGATGGAAGTGAAGCCATCACAAACAGAGTCGCAGCGTATGATGCACAGCAGGTGCTGCAATAAAAAGCTTTTGCTTCCCAGCATGTAAACATCCAGGTTACTGGACCTTAGCTCATATAAACAAATCTGATGATAGATTTTTTTTTGGAACTAAAAAAGTAAAATTTTTTCCATAAAAGGATAAACCACAAAAATACTCTCTCAGTAAGTCTCACGTGCCACTTAATACCTCCCATGTCCTATGAACAGCTATGCAAAACACCTAGAAAGTTTTAGCAGTAGAAACGTTGACCAGTTAAACTGTTTGGCAACCAGGTGCTCAGAACATCTTTGAAGAGTGTTAGCATTCACCAAGCCACAGTTCTACCCCCGTACCACACTATTTCTTCTTCTTTTTCTTTGGTGGCTCATCATCAGAGCTACTGTCTGTGCTGCTGCTGCTGCTGCTGGAGGAGCTGGAATCCGATTCGAAGTCTGAAGAAGAGGAAGTACTACTCGAGGATGGGGAAGATGAGGAAGTAGAGGAGCTCTCATCACTGTCACTGTCATCAGATGAAGAGGAGGTAGAAGAGTCGTCGCTGTCAGATGAGGAATCGCTGGCTGAACTGTCGCTGCTGCTGCTGCTCGAGCTGGTCACGCTTTTAGATCTGAAAGGAAACAGAGAGATGAGCACAGGCCTGCTCACAGCAGCATTCCATACACAGCACTCTCTGTACTGTGCTGTAGCCTAAAGATCAATTATCTGGTCTGAAAATTTCCAGCACTGACAGTCTAAAACAAACCCCTGTGCCTCCCCCCAGTCCTGAACAAATGCATTTTGGCTGTTTGAGCAATGGCAGAGTGACACTGTGTACACAAAGTAACCCAAAACAGGGCTACAGGGAAAGGGTAAGTTTGGAAGCTGGCAAGGATCTTGTTCAGAGTGTCTGCAGACTTGGCTGAACAGAACAAGGCTGCAAGAGAAGCTTCAATGTCCTGTACTGCTAAAGCTGTGGGGAAGAAGTAACAGGGATCAGATCCCAGCACACCACTGGAACGAGGAGTGGAGTTTTGGCAGTGTAAAAATTGGTGGAAATTCCATCAGTGATTTCACAAGTGTCAGGACTGTACCCAACAGAAGCTGTTCTTAGATTACTCCTGGCAAAAGAACCCAAGTAACCTGCCACAATGGGATGCTTATGTTTTCAGAGTGGAGGAGAAGGGGTGGGAACAGCCCATGGTAAAAACAGAATTACAACCAGAGCAAAGTGGACTTCTGCATTCTCTGCAATTTATCTTTTTTTTCATGCTTAAGGCAGCTGTTCTCCAGATCAAGGTCTCTGATTAAGTAAGGCAATATGAATTCCAAGAAAGTCAATTAAATTCTCCCATAGATCTCTCTCCAAACAGAGTGTAAAGCTATTAATTCACCGTCCTTCCCCCTCCAAGACAACCAAACAGCACACAAAAATGCAGTCTTCTTTCCATTAGAAAATTAACATAGCAGCTTTTATCAGAGGGTTTGTTTAAGTGTAAGAACTCCAGAAACACTGATGTTAATAAGGCTGTTAGAGAAAGAGTAATGTTCTTCCATCCTATCAGCCACAGTCGTGTCAGCTGACAAATCTGAAAGCATGCATTAAGCTACGAACCACTGACATTTTTATGAGATCTATAATCTGTTATCTCCCTGCCTGCAGACACAATGGCTATTTATTACAGACAAATCCATAAGGGCTAGTTAAATATGGAGCTACTGATTGTGAAAAACTAGTCTTAAGATGAGAAAAGAAGATAAAAACGGGACTGGTAGTTTAAATCAAAAGTTTCATTAGATGTACAGACCCATTTAGATGGGCAAGAATCAGCCAGAGGATTCCCCTGAATAACAACTTTGTGGCAGGAGATTAGGAAAGGGGAGATCAAACTCCACAGGAGCAGCCCACGGAGCCCTGATATCTAGGTCATAACCAGAAACCCACTCAGAGAAACATGAGAGTGTAACACTCTATCCTGCTTCTCCTCGAGGAAAGCCACAGCAGATCCATGAAAGGAGCAACAAGCAGATACTTGTTTTCAGATGATGCAATGGGTTGGTAGTTAGAGAATGAGGATGGAGATGGGAGCAAGTAAAATTCTCTACTTTTCCTGTCCCAGTGAGGTAACATCACAGCCCAGATGGTATAGACAGAGAGATCGAAGATCTTTGAGTCTAGTACCCCAAAAAATTCCTCTAGCACTCATTCAATCTCCCCAGACCGAGGAGAGTCTGAGTGTTACTATCTTGATTGTGAGACACTGCTGCATTTTGTAACACAGGCTACCAGCCCTCCCTGAGAGGTTTTGTCCTTTCTGATTATACAGCAATCCCAAAACAACCCCAGGGGATTGGAAACCTGAACCCAATCTACAGTTCTGGGCACGGGCAGGGCTGGGTGCCTGAGGAAACAAGTGACCAAAGACAGGATTTTACCCTTCAGACAGGGAGATTTCAGTAGCACGTGATCCAAGCCTGAAGTGGGCTTTCAATGAATAACCAGAGTACAGCCAGAAGAGAGCTCGGTGTCACCTGAGGTCACGAGATTGTACAACCGCTGTTCAGCCTGTTCCTGTTTTTCTGGTTAAGCTTGTAGCCTACTTATTACTGTTTATATCAAAACAAACATACACTATGTAAAAGGTTAGTGCTCTCTACTGCCAGAACACTGCCTTTGGCTTCTTTCCCCCCCCATTTTAAATCTGGAACTTATATATTCAACAGCAACACTCAATTTCCAACGTTTCATTTCTCCTGCATCGTGACACCCCAGCTAGCAAACGATCAGGAAAGGGGTGTATAGGGATGGATTTGGTGCTTGCATAAAAGCAGGGTAACAATTCCAAACTAGAAGTTTTAAAATGTTAAGGAAAAAGCGACCAAGCCACCCCCTCTCCCATAAATCCTTCCACTCTGTTTTTGCACTGGTTTAGAGCTCAAATACTCTGAGAATCATTATGCCAAGTAGAAGACTGCAGCATATGAGATAGCTGAGGAAGGCAGAGGTCCGAACTACATCGTTTAGATATCAGGTAATTTATGATCTCACCAGTCCTGAGTAACCCCAACAAGAAATGGAGAGTAACTGAGAAAGCAGCCTTTGAGAAAACAGGTTCTCAGAGTAGAAGAGCAGTCTGACACAGCCACATTCCACACAGCCCAAAAGAAAGGCGTGCGTTAAAAAACTGCTGGGGCTTACTGACTGCCACACAAAGCAGAAGGCCTAGTCCTTAAAAATCTCCCCAAACCTGGTTTTAGAAGATCAGATTTAGAGACAAGAGAGCAGTCAGCCAAACATGAGGACATAACGAGGCGATTGTTGGACAGGCATCATCCCCATAGGTAAAGCTCAGGACCTGGTGAGCAGCAGTACCACAGCCAGGGCTCCAGCTGGTCCTGGACTGGCTTTGCTAATACAGACAGAAGGGAATTCCCAAGGAAACCTTACTGTAAAGTGAAGTATGAAGATTGTTAAAAGAGAAAGAGTTCTTGCCTCAAATTAGTACTTGGGGGGGGGGATTTCCTGGATTTTGATTTGGTCTGGGATTGGGGTTTTTCTGTTTGGTTTTGGGGTAGGTTTGGGGGGGGTTTAGATGCTTTACTTCATTCTCTAGACAAAGGCTTGGAGAGAGACAGCTGCTAGGAGAAGGGAATGAAAGCAACAAAAGGAAGGGCAAGATGAGTAGGTGGAGAGATTACTGGCTAGAAACCAGTGTGCTGCTCTTGCTGGAGTGTTTAAGTTCCACTTGCTGAGCTCGGAGGCAGAAATAGGAAGACTCTTGATGATTGAAGCGAGGTCACGTAGAGATAGGGCTATGGGTAGGGGGGAAAGCTGAGCACAGAGTTTATTGGTTTGGAATGGGAAAAGTTAAAAATTCTCCAAATGTCTGTGTACAAATGCCTGTAACAGACTAAAAGCAGTAAGGTGAGAACTGTATTTGCAATGCTGACACAGCTCCCCTCCACATCTCCTACTGCAAACCCACTGCAGGATCACCCACTAACACAGCTGCACAACTTCTTGGTGTTCCACACATACCTTTTTTTCTTGGTCTTCCTTTCTGCAGTACTTTCTCCAGTGCTACTTAAAGGGGAGAAAAAACAATGGCTGTGATTAATGCAGTAGGAAAATTAAACAAATATGAGCACAATGGAGCTGAGTGTAATATGAGAAAGCTGGTATCCCACCACAGAGAGCCACACAGCCCAAAGTTCCTTTGGCATCCCTTTGCAGTCACTATTCCAACCAGAAAAACAATACCTACAGATCAGGAAAATACATTATTTTTTTTTAAAGGCATCAAATCACCTCTAATTTTCTGTGGTAAGTATCCTCTGGTCTTCATATTATATGGGAAACTACATTTTGGGATGGGAAAAGCAGAGGAGATAAGGATACCAAAATAGGTCTGTGTGCCTATATTTAGCATTAACTGAATTGATTGAAACAAAGGGTAAAACCTGAATTAGTCTACAGCTTTCACCACCTATTTTTTCCAAGTACAACAAGACATAGAACAATCGATTTATAACTGATGCTTTCCAGCTATTTGTCTTCCAGCTTCCCACGTGTTCATCCACTCACAGGCAGTTGTAGTGGTAAATGACACAGAAGGAAGTTACTTTTAACAAAACTAGGGGGTTTTAACCAAACCTCTGTTCTGAATTTTTTTTTATTTATTTATTTTGAAAAGCAAATAAACTGTTTTCAATGAAATGTTCCAAGCCACCTGCTCTTCTCAATCCACTGCAGATATATAGCTCATCATTCAGCCTGGAACATACACGTGTGATTAAAGCAGTCCCTCACCTCATACTTACAACATGCTTAATGTGCCAGTGCTCTAGGAGGGAGTTGTGTGTTCTTTCACAAATCAGGATGCTTTGTCCCCTCAGCTGAACTGTATTATTGGAAACCATCTTAAATACATGGAAATAAAAGCAAAACCTGCAAATATATTTCACTTGGAAGTCAGAGAGCTGTATGTGTTAATAAAGACTCCAGAAAAGGGTAGGAAGAAAAAAGCCTCAGGTGTAAACTATACTGATTGCAGTAAAACTACTCAAGGCCAGAAAAAATTTGATTTTTAATTTATTATTTTCTTACATATGGTATGAAAATAATATAGTTGCACAGAGAAGAGTTTCCCACAGTCTCCACGATCTCCTGTGAGCACGAGGAAGACTGGCTAATCTTCAGATTTCAAACTAAATGACAACCCCTCCCACAGTGCTGAATGTCATTAACCCTGACATTGGTGAGGCCTCGTGCCCTTGCCCCAGGTATCCAGGAGTCTCACAGGTAGGAGAAGTCACTGAACAAACAGAATTAGCTCCCAAAGCACCTTTCAGAAGAAGGGACCTCAGGCAGCCTTGAGTAACCCGGGCACAGGTCTAGGCCTCCCTCTAGTGTTTAATGTATGGATAAGTACAGGAGTCCCCTCCTCTCCGGAGCTCCACAACTCGAGGGGTCAGTCCCCCAGGTCAAACAAATCTTTTTCAAGACACTTGGAGGCTTTTTCCTCCCTGCACTGTCTTCAGACTCAGGCTTCCTGGGTTTGGTTCCATGCAGCAACTCAGGAAGCAATAGGCATTTTCTCACCGCTCCTCCCCTCCCAACTCCTGCTCTGGGATGGGCAAGCTGTGGGTGGGCTTTACTGGTGCACCAGTAAGGAAGGAAGACCTCTGTGATGTCCATCAGAGCTGTGGGGTCAACACTGGGCAAACAGACAGATCCTGCTGGAAGGAGTTAGTGCTGAAAAATCTTGTAAGTGGCTGCCAAAATGTAAATATTAACCTTATTAGACTATGTTTGCCTTCTGGTTAATGATTCATTGCTGGATCTTTAAAGATGATGATACAAATACTCAGAAGAAGATGTGTAGGAGACCAACTTCTCTGCAGACAAGATAGAACCTTCCAAAACAAGCTGTGCAAAAAGTAAAAGTGTGACCTTGGCATCTAAGGAACTGGATGCCTCACGGTACAGTTAAGGAGCTTCAGGGAGCTTATGATGATATAACCAATATGAACCTAGCCCAGTTTAACCAGGATTACAAACTGTTCCCATTGCTTAGTCTTTCTTTCATGAGCTGACTGCACACTACAGACTGCTACACACTCCAAAAACTCCGTAACAGACCTAAAATTAGACCCAAGCACAATGGCCAAGGAACAATGTCACCCTCAATTCACTATCCTCCATGGATAACCTGCAGAATTCCACAGAAATTGGGCAGCAAAGGAACATGGAAAAGTCTCAAACTCAATCTTTGCCTTAAAAATCTTGCAGGAGTCTTCCAAACCCTGTCTCCAAACAGAGCAAGTTCTAGAGCTGAAGCACTCCCGCTTTCCTACCTCAAACACTAAGGGATTACAATTGCTTCTGAATCACTCATTGGATCAAAATTAATTTAAAAACCAAACATTTTATGTCACTCTTATAATGGGCTTCCACTTAAGCCAGTGTTTCAGCACTCCAATGCACGCTGCTGCCTCAGTTGACACAGCTGACAAAGTGGAGTCAGACCTCCCTGCCAGAGGGTCCCAACTATTTTCTTTCCCATTTAAGATAAGGGAGCACAAGGTGTGAACATTCTCCCATTACTCAGTCCCTGGCAGCAGAAAGGACCTACAGCCAACACACCAGGCTGCAAGTGGCAGTGACAGCACATTTGCAGCTCCAGCTGTGACAGCTCCAAGTGTTCCTGTCCCTCGGTGGGGCTGAGGCAACAACTCTCCAGCTACCTATGGCAACTCTCTCTGAGTTGTGGTGGCAGAACAGACACCTTCCTACTTAGGAACATCATGGAAAACTCGTGTGCTACATTAGTTTTCACTTTGTCACCTGGAGTTCCTCGTTAACAATTATTAAACCTGAGGGAAGCACTAAAGTCCACTGGGAGCAATGCAGAAAGGGAATCACGTTACACACATGCAGAGCTCTGCTTAGATTGTTCTGTCTAGCAGCAGAGATCTTTCACTTCCTCAGATGCCAGAAAGGGAGATAATTATGCCATTCAGCGAGCTGTTTTTGACTTGTGCTTGAGAGTCAGAACCACCCAGTAGTCCATCCACTTGTTTAACCATTCCAGCTCACACCGAGTGCTCACAGGAGCTGTGCTGGCACAGACCCACCCTCAGCTCGTACCCAGAAGACAGGAGTTTTAATTGCACATTCTACCAACAAACCTAAATAGAAGTGCAAGAATCAGAGCTCTGTTTTAAATGCATTGACAGTCCTCACACCAACCTTGTACGAGCACATAAACCAAGGAAGTCACATAGCCAAGGGATTCAGGAAGCAGCACTGCATCACAGAAAAAGGCTCCAACTGTCTCAGCTTGGCTTAGCACACTTTTTGTCCCAGACATGCCAATGAAGTTTTTAGCATATTTTAGACAAGCAGGTGTTAATGAACAACATCTCAATTTTGTGGGGCCTGTGTACATGCTCCAGCTAAGATACAAATCAGCTCTACCACTAAGCAAGCATCCCACAGCCCAGAAGATGACAAAACCAGCCTAGGACCCCACCTTTCCCACTCAAAAGTTACCTTTCCATTAATAAATCATAAATCAGAATCATTTCATGCTGCCAGCCTTACCTTTGCTGCAGTAAGAGACGCTTCTCTTTCTCTTTAAGGATTTTGGCTAACTGAGCCGTCCTCGAGGGTCTGTGCAGGTATTTCCTCTTCCCTGTACACTCGTACGTCCAGTGTCCAAACTCTAAACACTTCTGACATCTCACATGCTGCTTGTTTGCCTCCCTGTAAAAATGCAGAACTGTTTAAGTGACTGATTCCAAGCCAGCTCTACCTACTAAAAAAAAAATACTGCAGTTTTTTCACAATACAGATTGTTAGCAGCAGTATGTAGTTAGAATTAAACCAGACATTCTTGGGTGCTTCAGCTATTACACTGTTCTTGTCCTGATTTAAGATGTAGCTGAAATTAGGGAAACACATTTCCATTTTTCTTAAAGCATTCTCACATCAGCTCTTTATGAAAAGGAACAAAGAGACACTTCTCTTCCAGAGCTTCAGCTCAAGTCTTCTGCTAAAGCAGCAAATGCTGAACTGCTGCTATGAACCATCACCAAACTCATCAACCACACTGGGCCTTCCCTTTGGCTTATGCCCCAGCTGCTGGTCAGCTCACTAGGCAGTCTCCCCTCACTCTTAAAACCCCATAATTTCCCACCCCCTTCAAACATCATAAACAACTTGAGCATTTTGGAAAACACTGCTAGGACCATTCATGTCCGTGAACAAAGGTTAATCCTATCACCAGAACCACGTTTGGATCAGCTTTTAGCATCCCAGGGTGGAACTGTACCAGGGCTGTTGGAAGCGATTGTGCTCGGATGGTTTGTTACAGTCCAGTACCTGCCCGTGGCTCCAGCTTGCTTCAGAGTGTGTTAGAAGGCTGCTGGCAAAGAGCAGGCAGCTTCATTTCCAAACCCTGGAATTCAGCACACAGACCAAACTGGCAAATTCTCATAGCCAGCTGGGATTCTGAGCAGCTAAAGCAGATGATCTTAGTCGTGGCTTGTCTGGATTTACTGAGATTCATCAAAGGCTGCCAGAAGGTTTGTCATAAGAAAAGTCAGGCTCCTGCTCACTCTGTGCACTGAAATCAAGTGAGGCTTCACTTACTGCTTGGTACCATCCAGACCTGAAGAGTTTGGTGAGCACTTTACATCCACACTGTGGCAAGATCCTTCGATCACCTTTAGATGTCATTAAGACAGAAAAACTCCTATTTCTGCATGGTAGCTCTTAGTCCACTATTCTGAAGCTTTACAAAAGCTGGTTTGCTATCATCCCACAGGCACCCTCCTCCTCTACAAATACGGAAACTCACAGAGTGGTCAAGTGACTCACTCAAGGTCAGAATCACAAATTACTTTTAGAGCCAGGACTGAAATCACAACTCTGTAGCTCCTGCACAGGTCACTGCTGCTGCTGTAACTCATTGCCACCTTCTACCATTTTTTCCAAACACCAAGACACTAATTTTTCAAGGTGAGCCCATCTATACTGTCTGAAATTAGCCGCCCTGGCTTCACTGGGAAGGAGTTCCTAGACTGTTCCTTTAGTATTTGGAGAGCATAAAGCAGCAGACCAGCAGTGAGCACTTTTCTCTCCAGAGGAGTGTTGCTTTTCAAGACAAGGTGTGAATTGCTTCTCTTTCAACTGCAGCCATCACCTCCAGTGACAGCTCTTCGGGATTCTGAATGGGATCTCCTTCTGAACATCCAACACACTGTCAATGCAGAGATTATTTGGCTTCATAATCTGTCCTTAGAAACAGTCATCTAATCAGTGCTAGAAAACTAATTAAAATTGCAACCTGCACCGCACAATTAATTCAGACTCTTAACAGTAACAAGCAAACAAAACATCTTTGAGTGGTTGACTTTGTTTTGCCTTGGACTTCGGGCTCTGCCACACGAGTTATGTGTAAGTACAATGACGATACTCCCTCCTCTTCATCAGCATAGAAAAACATCCACTGCTTAGAGCTTGCATCCCAAACTAGCTCAGACCCTAGAAGGAATCTTAAAGTAACAGTCAGAGAAGTCAGAATTCCCAGGGCTTTGGTACTACTCCCATTCCCATGATCTGGGCAGACAACTCCACCCCAGCTAAAAAGGTAATATCAAGCAATAGAAGTAATTACCAGGGGAAGGGGTGGGGTTAGCTCAGCAGTGTGAATCTATAAATGCCATATCGGCACGAAGAGGTTTAACACTAATGCAAAGCACAAGAGTGAAGTGACCTTTTAACAGGGATCAGTGAGCACAGCCGGGAAGCAAAGGTTGGCAGACATACCCATCACGTACATTGTGACATAACAAGACACGTAAGGAATCACTCCTTGGCTCAGGATAAAATAGCATCTCAGAACGAAATGGCAGCTTAAAAGAACAACTACTGCAGAAATGCTTGGAAATTCCAAAAATGCTTTGAAACAACTTTCATTGGAAGGTGTGCCAGCATCTCACCAGGACAGACCCAGAGCAGAACCAGAACTGTCCCACCAAACAGCTCACAACACGCACCCAGAACTTATTTTTTAAGATTTAAAGTCCACGCTAAAGACTGGAAACTGCCGGCAACAAGACCTCCCCTCACTGAAACCCATGGCACGCCGACACCGGCTCGGCAGCCTTCTCCTCGCCCACTACTCACTGGTGTGAGCCCCAAAAGCGAGAGGTTGGGGAGCTCCTATCCTTTCCCACCACCTTGCTTTCCTCCCAGGCGCATCACCCCCACGACGCTGCTACCGGGGGTCGCCCCGGCCGTGTTCTGGGGAGGTTTATCTCCAGGCTCAGAGCACCTACGAGGAGCGTTGAGGCCTCACAGCCCCGGTCGCGGGGAGGGGGGCTGCGAGGGGCGGCCTCAGCCCCTCCCCGCTCACGGCTGCCTCAGAGCGCTACCCAACGGGTCCCTCCGCGCCCCGCTCGGGCTCCCCCGCTCCCCCACAACCCGCCTGCCGCCGCCTCACTCACGCCTGTCTCCGAGCGATGAGGCGGTGCATGGGAGTCGCCATCTTAGCGGCCAGACCGGGAAGTGAGGCGCGGGCCGCGCTGCATGCCGGGCCGTGCCCTCCGCCTCCTCCTCCCATTGGGGGAACGGAGCGGCCGCCACAGAGAGGAAATCCTCCCCAGGCCAGAGAGGATGGCGCTGGGAGGGTCGCGCTTTCCGCCTCGCCTCGCCTCCTCCCGCGTTGCCATGGCATCGGCGGGGAGGGAGGCCGCGGCCGGCCCGTCCCCGCCGCCGCATCCCTGCGCTTCGACGCCTCGCTCTGTCGGGTCCCTGCTGTCCTCTCCGCTACCCCTCAGCTACCCCCGCAAGCGATCGCTCGTGAAGGCACGGTGTCTCCTCGGGGAGCTCGGCGGCGCGGCATCACGCAACCCTCCGGCGGTCCCGCCCTGCCAGGGCCCGGCTGCTGCTTCCCCTCCCTCCGGGCCGAGCGTTAGGCGAGCCTGCCTCACGCTCTATGTCCTGTAATCTCCCTTAGGGATGCGGTCTAAATGCCCGAAGCGCAGCAGAACGGACTTTCATCTGAGAGGAGGGTGCAGAGAGGTGGGTGAGGGTCTCTTCAGCCAGGGGACAGGAGATGGGACAAGGGGCAATGGGCTCAAGCTGTGCCAGGGCAGGGTCAGAGCAGATGGGAGGGATAAGTTCTTCCCTGGCAGAGTTGTGTGGCTGTGGCACAGGCTGCCCAGGGAGGGGCTGAGTCACCCACTGGGTGTGTTTAACAGAGGGTAGATGAGGTGCTCAGGGATCTGGTTTAGCACAGGACAGGAACGGTTGGACTCGATGGGCTTAAAGGGCTTTTCCAACCCTGTGACTCTGTGACTCTAACTGCAAGAGCCCTGCTCCAGCCGTGTGTGTGGCCAGGGAGCCAAGCACTGACACACGATGGCCCATGTGTGACGCAGAAGGGAGACAAGGTGAGGAAGAGAGGGCTCCTGGAGCCAGACGTCCCACTGCCTCGGGCTGCTCTGGCCTAGAGCAGGCTGGACCACCAGGTGACTTGGGGACAGCTTCTCCTTCATTAGTCCCCATGAATAACTCGGCATAGTTGAGGGTGGCCTGCTGCAGCTTCTCAGGAGCTTCCAGCAGTGCTGTGCTTCCTATGGGGAGGATAACAGCGCTCTAGTTGTAATAACAGGAAGGCTCCAAAAAACGTTAGCTAGATTTCAGGAAGGAATAATTTAACTCCTCATCACTCCTAAAAACGTCGCAAGCACTTACTACCATACTAATTTTTGGCACGTCAGTTTTTTGTACCCCACAAGGACAGAAAAGGAAATCTTAGTATAACAGATTAATTCTGATTAATTCCAATTAATTAAGATTAATTCTGCTGCGGGTACAGTACGTAGCCGTGGCTCAGCCAGCACAAATCTCAGGGCCTGAGGATACTGATGAGTGCTGTTCGTGTCGGCCCAACGCATTCTGTAACTGCTTGTAAGGAAACACAGATGCATCTAGGAATCGTAAGGGAAATTCTTTCTCCCACTCCATTCAGCCCAAGAGACTGTAGTCTCCCAGCTATGCCAACAGCAGCTCGTATTTTTGGCTCCTATATCATCTCCTTACAGTCTCTGGCATGGGAGAGAAAAAAAGAAGAGTAGCTGCGTCCGGAGCTTTCTGATGGCACATACCTGGCAGGCAGCCCCTTGGGAACCTTTGCCAGCTGGCACAAGTAGAGCAGCCAATATCCTGCATTCAGGGAAGCAAGGAATCATGGATCGGCCTTATCAAAACTCATTGTTCTCTCATTGCATCAGTTTTAAAATGGTATCTTGAATTTCGTTACAAAAATCCTCAAGAAAAACACATTTTTAAATACTGAATCATGATTACCCCTGCTATTACTATCCTGGAAGTACTTTCCACCCAACCATTTTCAGTATTGATTCGCAACTACCTTATCATATGACAACTGATAGGCAATAAATGGGCATTCCACTGGGCATTTGCATTTAGTGAAACATGAACAGTTACCGATCTGTAGCGGTTTAGGATCAGCTATGCAGCTCTTTAAAATGTGCTCCTTGTGAGTTGGTGATATTTGATTATTATAAAAAATAAAAATAGATACAGTGTTTTCTTAAGTTCAGTAGAATCCACCTGTACCAGTGGGATCGTTGCTGTGTGAGGAACTGCAGAAAGGGCGTAGGAGGCAGCCCTTGCTGAGACAAGCTCACATGTGCCTTGAGGGAAGATACAAGACGGGAACATGGTACAACAGAACTCGTGGGGGTAGTGAGAACAGATGGCTATACAAGTTTCTATTTTAAGCAATTCACAGTTGTATAAAAATAAAATATATGTCATGTGTAATACAGCAGTAAAAATCTGATGCTTTCAGGTGCTGAGTATCCCAGGCTGCTTGAATTAGCAGGCGTGTGGCATGGAAGTGTTTCACCTCTGGTGGCTCTCGACCAAGCCACAGCCAGGAGATCCTCAAGCCAGACCTTCCTGTGGGGTGTCTCGTCACATTTATAATGACAGGGATGGTAACAACACCTGCAATGGCACCAGTTACTTATCACACAGGTAAGGTAAGATACCAAGGGATTCTGCTAGACAACCCCACCTCATCAGGATTAATTACCACGTGACTAATTGTTGAATATTCTGGTAGTTCCTGTCTCCAAACTCTGTAACTGTAATGTCTACAGCTAGTGGCTGTTCCTGTGTGGGTCGTGTTTTCTTCTGTGCCTGGCACTCCCTGTGGTATCTCGTCAGCATCCTGTTTTGGTGATGCTCCATGATAGCCGCTGATGAGTCCTATCTGGCACCTCAGCTACATTCTGATGGGCGATGCTGCTGGGTTATAAACGCAGCAGAGTTTGGCCTCAATATTTGCGTTGTGATGTCTGGCAGCTCACTTCTAATGGAGAAAGTCAGACAGAAGAATTTGCTATTTTAAGATTGACTAAGAAATTTCCTTAAAAAAACAAATAGCTAAGAACTGCTATTTATAATAATCCCTGCTTTATAATAAATTCCTGGCTGCTGATCCCTTCTTTTTACATCAGTATCACTTAGAATCTTGGTGAAAATTACTCACTGGTAGCAGTATCCACACTCAACTTCAGATTTGGTGCTTCCAGCACCTGTACAATGCTCCTAATGATGATGCAGCAGAGCGACCGTTTCCTAAATTGGCCGGTAGAGCAAGATTTCTGATACATGCCAGATTCCTCCAGGGAGCCTGTGGGCTTCTCCCGACACAGAGGTGTCAAGGATGTACCTTTTATTAGAACAATCTGCTCACAATCCTTCTACCTGAGGAGTTGAAAGTGTTCTTGTGAGTTCAAAGCCAGCAGGTTCCTACAGCCTGAAATCTGTTTCACAGCCGTTCTCTCATGCAGAGAGAATTCCCCACAGGGCTGATGAGCACAGAGGAGGACGTGACTCCGAGACCCTCCGGATTAATGTGCAGCGTCATTGCCCAGCGCTGGCTTCGCTCTCAGGAGAGGCTTCCAGGGAGCTGCTGCTGCTCAATGAACTGTCCGTGCCCATAAATCCTGCCCTGCACATTCTGTTGCTATTTCAAGTTGCAGTGTCATTAACCTGCTTCTGAATGTGCTGGGCAGGGACATTACTTTCCAAAATGTGCGCCTCCCTAGGCAGGAAAGGAAGGAGGTATGCAGGCATCACAGGGGAAAATACAGGGAAGTGCTGAAGGGTCAGTGGCACCAACACCAAGCTGCCTCCTGTCAGCTTCTCAGACCCTTCTGGCTACACGTCCACCCTCAGCACTTTTCCCTGCAAGCACATCGCACACCAGACCAAGGTGTCAGACTGTTTGTCAAGGCTCTGTATGTGCAATGTTCTCAGAGCTTGCTTTCCATGGCTTGGGAAGGACTGAGCCCATGAATGAATGGTTAAAACTTTATTGCCAAGACTGCTGCCTACTAGTGCTGGTGACATGAAATTCTGATGAGTCTTCCAAAATGAGAATTAAAACACAATTCGAACTGGACTGAGAAATAATAATAAGAATTTAAAAAAAAAACCCGACCAAAACAAACAACCTGTGCTGGCTACTGACTTCCTGTATGTAGAGCTGTTGGCATCTTCAGCATCAGGGAAAACTAACAGAGAGAGGCAGAAACATAGAAGATCCTTAATCAGGCAGAACTGGAGGCTGGAAATAAATCTCCATGATAAAGGAATCTAGTCAATAGATTTGAACTGCTCCCTGTCTAGGATTTCCTGCCTCCACTCAGCTGTACCTGTGGTATCTGCAGGTTCGCACACCGTGGTACATTCTGGTAACACATTAGAGTTGGTCAGGCTGCTTTGCCTCTCTGCAGAGGAACCAAGCTCACGTGAAACTGTGTGTTACAACTCTGGGGTACAGAAACCAGTTCTTTTAAATTTGGCTCAGGTATTTCTGAAGAGCACTGCAGCCACAGTGTAGACACAGCTGATGACACTGGGAGGGAGGTCCTTTGTTCTGCTTTCAGGATTTCTGGATTCAGGACAAAAATTAAAAACTATGACACTGTCTGTGGAATAACATATCTGAAAGAAACGAAGCAATCTTGCCTGCACAGGGTTTATTTCTCAAGTTAAAGCTTTTCCTGATGTTTTGCCAGGGCACCTGGAGTTTGAATTTCCAGATAACAACCTACTTCTTCGCAGGAAACAATGCCACACCTGTAGTAGAGCTGCAGACTGAAATCCAAGAGCAGGGCAGGGTGTCTGGGTGGCGGAGCTTTACGTCAGGGCCCAACAGAAAGGGGATTAAGGGGAAATCTGGGTTGGCACTGGGCTGCTGTGCGTTTCAGATGGGTCAGACTGAACCAAACATTTTAAATATGCAAAGGAGGGGTTTCTACCTTTTCCAGGCACTGGTTGGCCTAATACTCCTTCTACCCACAGAGACTTTCTTAAAAAAACAGCCATCCCAAAATGAATAAAATCCCAGTGTTTCTCTTCATCCCAGCACAACCAGAACAGCCGAGTGAAATGAACACTCGCTGAGCAAACTGTGAGCACAAACACCCCACCCTGCTGGGCTCCTGCAAGGGGTATGATAAGTGAAGCACCCATTCCCACCCAGTGCAGCCTGTACACTGCATGGCCCGTGGCTTTCTCAGTGGATTTCAGCAAAGCGGCCTCAGCACATCGGGGTGGGGAGCTCCAGGTCAGATCCCATCTGTCGTGATCTTTCCAAGGACTCACTTGTGAGAAGCAGAAATACAGGAATCCCTTCCTGGACATAAAGCATCACGAACTCCAAATCTTCCAGTTGCTTCTCTCTCTCATATCTTCCCAAGGAAGGTGGGTTCCCTCATTCCCTCTTCTGTGTTTTCCTTGCAGTAGCAATTGCTCAATGTATTATGACATGACATCTGCACGGTGAAAAGGGTCTCCTCTTCAAGCAGAGTCACAAAGAGAGTTTCTTTCAACCCCTTAACAGCTAATGCGAGACCTGACAAAAGAAAAGTCCCTGTGATATATATAAAATTAGTGCCAGTGTGGATGTAGGTCTGTTCTAGTAATGTTGATGCAGATACTCAATATTTATGTCGGTAACTAAGAGCAGATGTTGGCTCTATGTATTAAAATTTCAGGCTTGCATAATATCAGCATCCTTTGGTATCCACCATATAAACAGGCGATTAGAGGAGAGTGCACAAAGCTGAAAGGAAAACGACAGACACGCTAGTTAGTGATCACTGGAAGGAAGCTTTTTGAGCCTCACATCGGATTAGTCCTCATTAGGTACACTGAAAGGAACAACACACCCCAAAACTCTGTATATGGATGCCCAACCACTGAAATAAAAAGTAGAAAATAGGCTTTGTTATTAAAATGTATTTAAATTAATTTAATTTATGATCTGTGAACTTGAGATGAATACCCCTTTTCTAGGGGGGGAGCACTGGTACAGAGTTGCTATGGGCTGTGGTGTTGTTATTCAGACTGTAGCCTCGACGAGTGCCTGCTGGGTCACTGTTCCCTGCTCCAGCCTACAAAACTCTGCCCTATTTTTAGATCCTCAGCTCACATTTCAGCGAACGCCAAGTATCTCTGTGTGTCAACAGATCACCAACGTCTCCTGGAGGAGTGTAAAGCACGTCAACGTAGCAGGGACGTCATCTGTGTGTGCAGTTTATGGAAGCTTACATCATTAAACATGTCACTGGAATGCATTACATCGATTTAGGACAAATTCAGATGTTTTTCTTTCCTGGGCAGCCAGCCAGCAGACCGCAGTGTACAAGGGAGCCTCATCGGCAGGCGGAGAGGCTCGGGCTGGCACAGCCGTGCTGCCTGGCCGGCAGTCTGAACCCGAATGGGACAAGACAGGAAGGCTGTCACCCAAACCAGACGTGTTTGAGGAGGTTTGTGGACTGTCTGGATGGAGAAAATAGGGGCTGAGCTCCCATCCAGTGCCCAGCCACAGTCCTCTGCCCATCTGAGATGGGCTCACGGGGTCAAACTCTAGGATCTGTCAACAGTATGAGTTCAGACACTACAGGGAAGGGCATGACAAGGAGGGACAGTAGCCTCCACCCTCACTCTTCTGGGAGTTCAGGATTAGAGAGTTCAACGTTATCCACTGGGCACCGCTGCCACTGCAGTTATCGTGGGAGCATTTCACAGAATCCCATCTATATAACTACCCTGATTCATCTCTAAAGCTGTCTGTTTTCTTCCTCTATGCTCTCCTGGTCTTTCCAAAGCTTGATTGCCCTGGGATCCCCCTGATTTCAGAATTAAATTATTAGTGATCAGTCTATCTCATCTGTTCTTGTCAGCTGGTCTTTAGTTGAAGTCCTATTCCCACCCCCACGGTGACTGTCTCCCCTCCTGTATCCATTCACTCATACAAGGACGATCTCCTTCCATAGCACAGACAGTTCCCCTGCCCATCACAGTGTCCTCCTGGGCTCTGCTCAGTGCTTCAGTGTGACAAGAACTAAACCTAGTTGTATTTTTCCACGTACAGATGGCACCAACACTTTCCTGTCTCAGCTGGTGACACCTCTTGCATCTTAAGATACTTTTTTCTTCATGTTTGCTCAACCCTTTCCACTCACAGCCATCCTCTGCTCAGCCAGGTCCCACGCAAGTCGCTCTCCTCTGCCATTATTTCCTAGTGATGAGCTTCCAGTTTCTATTGGATCTTTTTTGCTCTTAGTTCACCTGTGCATGACCTTAACTTTCCTACCACTGAATTTCATTCCAGTCTTACTACTCGAGTCATTGGGATCACGCAGGTTTCCATCGATAATACCTCCTACTTTCATGTGACATCAAAAAGCTCAATCACAGTTTTAACATTTCTCTCCCAATGCATTGCATTCTGTGAAGGGAAGCACACTTGAATGCAGCATTGATTTCTTTTTCTCCTTAATATAGCCACTGTTACACATGTTGAAATGATGTGACACCATCCTTATTATCAATGTTAGAAATTCTTTCTGCTGGACCTCCAGCTCAGTTCAGAATTCGGTAGGGAGGCTGATGCTGTAACCACAACCTGTCCAAACAAAGCCACTCATGTTTTGCTGCCACATTTCATGAACCAACATGCTGAGAAAGTCTCTTACCTGTTCAAAATCTGTTCATGCAGGCAGGCTGCCCCAGGGCTCTAATTTCTGTGTTAGTAAGTATATGCAAAACTATGAACCAGCCTTAATTATATAGTTCTGATGTATGTGTAAAACACAACATCCAGGAGCAAACAGTTGTTTCAGGACATATTTATACACTCTTCAGACATACACGCCTGTTGCTGTAGTGCCAGTCACTTTCCAATGTTGGTTTGCTTGTATCCGTTTTCCCTCTGTTTTTCTATTTGCCTTTTTTATGGGGTTTTCTTGAGATTTTCAGTTGGTCATTTTGGGTTTTGTTGGGTGGACAGTTACCCAGCTCTGATACTTCAGTAGCTGTGATGACTTAATTTGTAAACACGTGAAATCTAATTATCTTTCAAGCTAAAAACGATGGAAATCACAGTAAGAGGGAAATTTATCATTTTGACATTTGTGTCACTGCAAATTCTTGAGATAGCTGCACTGGCAGGAACGGGTCCCAGTAACCTTCCGCAGCACAGAGAGGCAGGATTTTCTGAGAACCATGTTATATGAGGTATGATTCCTATCAGAGTGCGGGGCAACACGATACTCCAGATACCCTCAGCTGAGGAGATTGCAAAGCCCGGTTCTATTTGAATACCCCAGAATAGCACGATGAACCACCCGTAGATGACACGCAGTGACTATTTACAGCAGCCCAAAGAATAGCCTGGGACAGAGAGCAGCTCAGACTTATTTTAAGCCCATATTCGTTTTCATGTTTGCCTGGCATTAATGAATTGCAAGACATGCCACTGTACACTCAGCCTGAAGATACTGAGATACACGATGGAGGCAGATGTGCAGTATGTCAGCGCTGCCCCTTAAATCACACACCTATTTCACATACAGATACCAGAAAAAGGAGGATGCTTAAGCTGCCAGGGAAGGATTTATCAGTGAAGTTCCCCAGAGGAGTATGTTTGGGGCAAGGCTTGGGGCTGCAGACAGATCAGGACTAAGGCACAGATCGAGTAAGGTGCTGAGGGAAAGCACGATGAGGATACACTGCAGAACCTGTAAAATCACCCATAGCATACAAATGAACAGCAATGCATCAGTCTTTTTTCCCTGTTTTTTTTTTCTACCCATCGTTTTTGAGGATTACATACTTTTGATGCCTGCCACACTACAGAAGACCCATTTGCAGCTCAGAGCAGTGAAATAGTATCAAGTACATCAACAACAAATTATTCCTTCTTTAAAAAATAGCCAGGAGTTTTAGGCCACATAATGTCATGTTGGATATATTCTCTGACTTGTGTTTTCTAATATACAGCAGTCGTTGATTGAATATGTAACTGAATTCTGACAGTTTTGATGTGATTATGAAATTTTAATGCTTTTGCTGTTTTGTTTACATTATCTTCAAAAGTCTAAGAACTTCTGAGGCATTTTGTTCCTGCCGCATCTTTGACAGCCCCTTTTTGATGATTCTTTTTCTGGATTTTTCTCCTTAATTTAAAATAAAATTGCTGATTGTTGTGATAAGAGAAAAAAAAGTGTTCAACTATTTATCACTTTACTGATAGGCAGCTAAGTAGCAACATGCACAACATTCATATGCATAAATAAGGAATATTTAGTCTGATGGGGATTCACTGATTATGTATTTAAGTGCACAAGAAACTGGCAAGTTACTTGCTTGGAAGAAGACAAAGTCTGCCTTGATGTAAGAAATTAAATTCCTTCCTTAAATTAATGTGGCAAGGTGCTGTGCTACCTCATAATTGAGTTTTGCTTTGACATTTCTTAATGTACTGAGACATTTCTTCTGGCCACACGTCTCCATTAAAAACAAATGGATTTGGGTTGCAAACCCAATTTGAAAAAGTGTGAGAAAGCTTAT
This sequence comes from Zapornia atra, assembly GCA_013400835.1. Lineage (NCBI taxonomy): Eukaryota > Metazoa > Chordata > Aves > Gruiformes > Rallidae > Zapornia > Zapornia atra. The sequence continues at coordinate 34,852 of VZTU01001617.1, forward strand.
GAAAGCCATGCTAAACGTGCAGATTCCTCTCCATAATTTCCAGCATGTCAGGTTTATTTATTCTTGGTTTTCATGGTTCAGGGCTTCTGGAATAATTAGGTCCCGTGACAGAGTTTTAAAATTATAATGTAATAAATGCTTCTGCGGATTAAAAGCTGAAAACCACTGATCATCAGTGTCATGAGTTCTGGACAATTCCAAACCAGCAGTAACTCAATTTCAGAAGCTCATGGACAGTTTAACACATAAAGGCTTAAACAATATAGCAACTTCAGTGCACACCCGAGCAGAGGATGTATCTGTGGGGCACTGCGGAACAAATCCCAGCTTGGAAGGCATTTGAAACAAATCCACATGCTCTGGGGATGCTCCTTAAACATCCACAGAGAATCGCAGCAGTTTGCTGCCTCTGTATTGGATCTAAGTTTGTGTGTGTTTGCCAGGAGAGGGGATGTGGGGCAGCATCGCTGGGGCATTTGGCTGGGCTGCAGCCAGGCAGGGACCCTCATCCGTGCGCTTGGAATCAGGTCAAATGCACCTCCGACCGAGCCACAGCACAGGGGCAATAAAAGGTACCTAAACTTGGATCTCTTCTTCCTTCAGCACCTTACTGTTGTACTGGAGAATGGACAGAAACGCAGCTGAAGAATGCACTTGAGGAGCAGGCTGGCCATTATTCCAGACATTTTTTCTTCCCACTCTTTTTTTCCTCCCTTTTCCCCTCTCTCTTTTCACTTCTCCTTCTCTCTGCATCTTACCCACCACATCTGCACAGGCAGACTTCACTTCCCAGTTTGCTTTCCATGCTAACATAAGCAATAAAGAAATTAAGACTTAGTTTTTGACTATCATTTGGTTTTAGATCACTCCTCTGAGCGTAATCGTCACTCTCTAATAGCAATTATCTCAGGCTGTTACAAATTTATAAGACAAGAGACACTGGTCTGTTCCGAACTCCCACCTGGAAAGATCAGTGCCCCACTGAGGGCTAGATATGTTGACCAAGGTCTTATCTATATTGGAAATATAGATATCTATATTGGCATATCTATATTGGAAATTGGATTTAGATAAGACAAAGATGCTTCTGTTATTCCAGTTCCTTTCCAAATGCAAACATGTCAAACACAGTGAAAGATCTGTGGCAAAAGGAACAGCCAGTCTGAAGTCAAACAGGATTCATCAGAAGTTATAGAAGGGGAGGGATGGAATATCAAAAAGCATCCACAGAATAAAAAGGAAGAATATATAGAACCAGGTACTTATTGTGCCTTCAAAAGTCAAGAGCTGTCAAACTCACAGATAAAATCCAGAAAGTTGCATTACCCCCACTGGTACTTTGCTGTTTCATTTTACAGTCACTCTCTCTACTGCTAATCAGTCTTCACCAGGGAAGAAATTATAATAAAGCCTCATTCAAGTATATATATTACAAGAGTTCAGGATAAGCTATGTGTCTTTCAGCTGTCATCAAATCCTAATTACTAGTGGAAATATTTCTTACAGTCTCATCTTTCATACATTAGAAGTCTCACTTTTTACAAGAAAAAACATTCAGAAGATAGTGGTGGTGGGAGAGAATCCTGGCATTGGCTCTGCTTGAGATGGCTACATCATGACACCTCAGGTTTTGAGTTGATTTATCTATTTTTCCTCCAGCTGGGGAAGCCTGCATGTGTGGATCAGGCCAGTTTGGGTTGGAGGAATCCCTCTCCCACTTCCCTTCCATCCCCACAAGCAGCAGCTCTGGGGAGGTCCCAGAACTGTGTCCTAGTGCAGGGGCTGCTGTCACACAGGCTGGTGGGAGCCTGGAGGGGCTCTGGGCACTTGGAGACACATCCCCTTTGAGCCAGGCTCCCCTCCTCTGACAGGGGCTCTCCTTCAGAACATGATTAAAAAAAGAGGAAACAGGAACCAGGTGATGTTCTCTCTCCCCGTCCATTGTGCGGCGGGTTTGTGTTGTACAATATTCTCCAGGCAGAGCAGAGCAGCAGGCTGCTTTCGTTCCTTGGCACCTCGCTCTACGCTCAAGGACATCCGAGGTTAAACGCTTCATTATTATTCTGTCATTAGCACCATGATGCAATTCCCAGCCCACCAGCAGCTGCCAGTTCGGCGTCGCTCAGCACGCTGCCAGGAATCGCAAACACGCGGGGCTGAGGCTGCTCAACAGCCTTTGGGGCAAGAGTCCTTCCTGCCTGAAATATTGGATTTCTCTGCCATGTGTTTTCTGTATCATTAAAACAAAGAGCAGTGATGTAAATATAGGGCTGAGAATTTGGAAATGCACTATTTATAACACACGGCATTGCTGTATTTTAGGCACCTTTTATCTCAGAATTAAAACCTTTCCCAAACATTGTTTCACGACAGTCAGGAAGCTAAGGTAAAGTAGCAGGATTAGGTTTGTGTTAGGATGAATCCCAATCCCTTCTGCTTTCATCCCAAAATGTCACCTCAACAGAACCCTCCCACACCTCCAAGCAGAGCAGTCGGTCCAGCGCCCTGTCCGTCCTCAACCCGTTCCCACCCCCTGGGACAATGGAACAGCTTGGTGCTTTTAAGGGATTTTTTTTTTTTTAATTAATATTATTGAGCTTTTTAGAGATTCCTGATCCCTGTTAGGACTTTTCTCCAGCAAGCTCACAAGGCACTTGGTGGCAAAAGGCTGCCCTGGAAAACACGATGTAGTGATACAGATACGGAAGGAGTGGCAGTGGCCTAAGCCCTGAAGACAGACACACTCATATTAAAATTTTATGTGTTAATTAGACAGTGGCTGTGCTGGATATAAAGCAATCCTAGGCTACACTTTATGGGTAGCAAAGGTGGAACCAAACTGTCTTTTAAGCACATTTTAAAACTGTGAACTTATGGATCAGGCTATGTTTTTGTTCAGCGAGCCAAATGCCATCGCAGGTTGGGTTGGGCGTCCTGGCTTGGTCATACTGAGGCCTGGAGGTCTCCCCTGCACTACAGAAATGTTCAAGACCAGTTGAACGCTTCTGTGTGTGCACACTCATTTTAGATGAGGGGTTTTATCCCTGCACTGCTTGGTCTGTGCTGCTGAGGGGTTCTAGGTAAAAGGAAATGGCCATCGATCCCTGGCTGCTCTGCAAGTAAGTAAATGCACAGGCCTGTTAGCTACCTCCCAAACGTCATCGGTGAGGCGCCTGTGAATTTTTTAGTACCCAAAGGTGTTAAAAATAGAGAAAGAATCAAGAGATTTTGTTGTAGTTTGGGGGATAAATCAGCAGCGCGGGCCTCTTGAACTGACAGGCCACAAAACGATGGTACTCTAGCAGCAGAAGACATGCAACGGCCCAGGAGGCGCTCAGGCCCGTTTCTGCAAGGCCTGCTGTTCCACCAGCCCCGAGTTAGTTGTTTTTGTAGATCCCCTGGCACACTGCTGTCCCTCAAGCCCCATCTGTCCTCATCAGGTGACTACAGCGGGGCAAGGGGGTAATATACCAAAAAGGCCTTTATTTTCTGAAAGCCACGGGCACCCCACGACGGCCTCAAGCCAGAAAGGAACCCGTGAGAAGGACCGCACTCCTGAGGCGCGGGTCCTCCCTCCGCCATTCCCGCGCGGCGCCCCGCTGAAGCGAAGGACACGGGGCGTCGCCCCACAGGCGCGGTCACCCCCGGCCCCGCCCTGCGCGCGCTCCCGCGCCTGCGCGGTAGCAGCCGGCGGCAGTCTCGCGAGAGGTTCCCCCCTCCTCTCAGCGCTGCGCTCGGCGGCGGCCCGACGGGATCTTTCGAGAAGTCCCCCCGCCCCGAGGAGGCAGCGCCCGCCGCCGCCGCCGCGCATTTAAACGGGCCGAGCCGCTGGGCCTCAGGCGCCTCAGTCCCTCTCTTCCGTCGCAGCTATGTCGGTGGTGGGCATCGATTTGGGTTTCCAGAGCTGCTATGTGGCCGTGGCCCGCGCCGGCGGCATCGAGACCATCGCCAATGAGTACAGCGACCGCAGCACGCCGTGAGTGGGGCTCGGGGCGGGCCGCGTCGCTTTCCCGCCGCCGCCGGGCTGAGGAGCGGTGCCGGGGCGGCGGCCGCCAGCTGAAGGGAAGGCGCCCGCCGGGCCTGGTTCCGCCTCGGTGCGGCGGGGCAATCGCGGGGCGCTGCTGGGGGTCGAGGGGGTGCGCTGGGCTTTCCCCCCCGTAGCGGGTCGGGAGAAGCGGGCTAAGGGTGTAGGGAAAGAGCGGGTCCCGTGTGGCGGGCACGGGGGGTGTTCCGCACGCCGCTCCGTGCGCCTTGCGTGTCGGTGTGACCACTTTGTCCTCCCTCATGCGGGGCGCAGCTCTTATTGTGGCAAGGGTGAGGCCCTCGGGTGAGAGAAAAGGCCGCTGTACCCTTGGCTGCGGGAAGCCGCGGAGCTCGGTGTCCTCTCAGTGTAGTGGCACACCTGTGTCACCTCCCGCGTCCCGCTCCCCCGGCGCGGCCGGGCCCGGGAGGGAGGTGAACGCAGCGGCTGCCGCTTGGCTCTGTGCGAGCGCCTTGGCCTGGGCTGGGTCAAAGCGGAGGGAAGCCGCTTAGCAGCCCTTCCGTCAGCCTGGGCATTGCCGCACTCGGCGTGGGCTCGGGCTTGTCTGGAGTGTGGGCCACCACACTGGCAAGGGATGGAGAAGCGGGATGTGCATAGACACTGCAGCATCAGCCGTCTGCCCTCCTGGAAGGGGGCTGACTGATCAGTGCAATTAGCTGGTGAACTTGGGATTGAAGTGTGTTGCTCTTTGCAGTCTGCACAGTGTATTTGTTCTCACACAGCTTCTACAAATAAGCCTCCCAGCACATTCCTCAGGAAGAGTGTACTGCGTGCTTCTAGTAAGAAACTGCCTAAGAAAGGTAGGGATAGCTGGGATAACTCCTGAGGCTGAATTGCAAGGTAAAGGTGGAAAAAGGACTTCCAGTGCAAGCGATCTGTTTGGAAAGCTGTCCTGAAAGTATTTCTACAGCCTACTATGTGCTGAAGTATAGCTTTAAGTAGATACTAAAGTATATAACTGTCTTAATGAGACAACTGTGTTGTCTTAGTGTTGTTTTGGGTGTTTTATGATTCCTCACATCTGATTAAAAAGACCAGAGGCATAAAATGACCTTGCTGCTCATTAGACAGTGCTTCAATTCTGTTTGCCTGCTGACTTCTCTAAGCAATGTGTGAGTGGAGAGGAAACTTTTAATTCACTTGTGCTAGAGTAAAGACTAATCTTTCAAGTATTATCAGTGAAAGTTTAACGGCTAGATGTGCTCAAAAATAATTAAAGAATTTTAAAGTAGTCTTCTGATAGCTCTGTGTATCTAACCCTGAGAGAGTTGGAGTTAAGCTCATATCTATTTGAGATATGAACACAAATTTCACTGAGTGGAGGAGATTAGCTATATAAAATAGCTGACACAATGCATCTTTCAGGAAATAATTGCTGTAAAAGGCTGAAGTGAAATTGGAAAAAAAATTAACATAATGAAAACGAAATTTTAGCAGGACTTAATCGCCATGTACTGTTCTGAGGCAATGCAGAAACCCACTCTGTAAGCAAACACAGCTATTAAAAGAAATGCTTAATGATTTTTAAGTGTCTGTTTTGGGAACAGCCTGGTTCAAAAAGCCAGCGCTGAGCATTGCCTTGCAGTGAGGTCTGGGAAGAGTCATGCAAGGTGTTGTGATGGGTTTCCTCAGGCACTGGCTCATGGTCAGGGTTAAGTAGGGTGTTTTCTATGATGACAGGCATGTTCTGGGAAGGATTAGTAGATTTGCGTTGCTGTAATCATTTGTATTGGTGAAGTAAACTGTACTGAATACATTGTACTTAGTTCAGTGGCACAGGTGGCATTCTGCTTTCAGCTCTGCACTTGGATTCTGCCAGAATTTTCTAAAATTCGAACTTGTACCTCCAAAAACAGTGTAAAACCTGTTGGTCTCTTAATGTGATATTCTTAAAAAGGCAAAGTGGTAGAAAGAAAGCTAATAAAATGAGAGGAGGCTGGGGAAATGTAAGATAGCTTTATTGTCCCCATAAAGATAAAGGGATTTGGATTAAGTGGAGTAGTTGTAACTGATCTTATTAAGCGAGTGCCGACTTTCTGTGTAGAGAAATGTGCAGTCAGGGGCAGGGGATGTCTTCCAAGGAATTGAGAGAGGAAGGGTGGGCAAAGGTGAAGTAGTGTTTTCAGGTGTGCTAAGGAAGTTCAAAGCTGTGCTTAGGTTGCTTCATTAGGTCTCTGCTGGCCATTACTATGACTGTTTCTCCTTAAAATGCTATGGTTCATTATTCAACTTCCAGTACACTCTGTGATAGTATAATTTGCATTTTATGTGTTAACCTGGGTTCCCATGGTGATTTGGGGAGTGAGACTGGCTGAAAATTCTTCCTTCTCTCCCTCTTGCCAGTTTAACTTGCCCTTCCACTGGGTCTTTGTGTGGCCCTAATGCTCAGTTGGGAGCCAGGGTTAACTTGGGAGAAGGGTTAGGATGGGCAGAAAGGGAAGGAGCAGAGTAGAACTGTCCCCTCTGTGCAGCCCCTTGGGGAAGTGTGGCTGGTCAGAGAGCTGAGCAGGGGGCAAGCATGCTTAAGAAGAGTATATGCACCTCAAGGATTTATTCTGAGTGTACAACAAGGAAGCCTGGTTTTTTGATCACTGTGCTGTATTTGTCTAGTGAGACTTGAGATTTTAGTCTGGCAGGTTTGGAGAGTTCTGAATGGGGGCTAATGGCTTGTGAATCCAGCAATTTCACTGCTGGATTATCTTTTCTTTGTCCAGGAGGCAAGCACCAATTCATATTCCTATCTTAATTCCTTTCTGGAGACCAGAGTAAATGAATAACTGTCTTCCTGCTTGGGGCTTGTTAGACTTTTGTTCTTTTTAGCTGTGTTTTCAGCAGCTCCGGGTCCCTTTGTGTGGGCTTTGACGTCTGCATAGCGCAGAGCTTTCTCACTTTTAGCTGTTTCCTTGAAAAGTTGTTTCAAACAATAAGATTCATTCATAACTGTTAATTCTATGGCAAGATAGGCTTTAGGGGTAGACCTTGTTTCACTTGTTAATTTGTTAATAATTGGAAGAAGGTATAAGCTAAATGCGGTTATTGCTCTTGTCTTCAATGCTGCTTTTAACAGGTTCTGTTAGGATCAATTCTAAACCTCAGGCTGAGTTGGAATTCGTTTCTTGTGGCAGCCCTATGGCATAACCCTGCTGTAAAGGAGTTTCTTGACCATAGTGAGCAGCTTAGTTGTACTCTTGGTGTGCTGTGTGAATAGAAAAGATCTGCTTGACTAATAGCATTTTCTCCCCCTGCTTAGTTTACCTCAGTACTAAGAGGAACATGGATTAGAGGGTTGGATTTAATTTTGTTCAGGCTTCTGCAGTTTAAATATATAAATCAAGAAGCTTAGTAGGTCTAAGAATTTCTGCAAAAGGAGGATTTCGTATCTCTCTGACCTGCAAGCTATCACAAAGCAGTTTCTAATGAAGTATGACTTTCCATAATTGCATTACTTCAGTGAGTACAGAGGAAACCCATAAACCCAATCTTTCTCAGCAGGTTTTGCCTGCCTGCTCTTGAAGGGCTTGCTTTAACACTGAAGAGCTTAGCATTCAGTACAGACATGTAGGAATGATTTTTCCTTGTATATGATTTACCTTGTGTGCTTCTAGTGAACGGGTGAATATTTGTTTCTTGTATTAGCTAATGCCTTATCTTTGAGTGGCTTAGATAGGTAACTGAGAGAAGGATGTCTACCCAATTATTACTTAGATGTACACCTTAAAGTAGCATGAGTAAATCTTGGGTTTAGTACTGTCCTGCAGTGAGGACCACTGCTGTTTTAACTTGGAGTGCTTGTCTTGCTCAGAATATTCCATGTATATATTGCAGTGAGTGAAGAACTTTCTTAATGGACCAAATGCTGATTAAAATATCTCCAGTATAATGTTACTGACACTTTTTTAACACAAAGATATGCCATGCAGCTCTACCAATCACTAACTGGAACACTTTATTCTCATTATAGATCATGTATAGCCTTTGGACCCAAGAATCGCTCTATTGGCGCTGCAGCTAAAAGTCAGGTGAGCCTCTAGCTTGGGTAAAAGCAACTCCAGTAGTCAAAAATCAGATTAGCCCAGTGTAACTCTTATCAGTGAAGATGCCAAATGTCTCTGAGCTGGCTCCCTAGTGTCTCCATAGCTGTAACGAACAGCTGAATCGAGCTCAGCTGTTCAGCATGTAATGCTGCTTTGTCATCTTGGAGAGAAGTCTGAGGGTTAATAGTTGAATGTAATGAAATGTCCAACAAACCCTTGGCCTCTTAAATTCTGATAAATACTATTTTTTAGGTTGAAAATGTAAATTCTAAAACTAAGCAGTAGAGTTTTGTCCTACTGTAGCTCGTTCCAATTCATGTGCATTATGACAGCTTTTCATTATGGGTTACATTCTATTGAATTCCATTAAGTGCATAATTCTGGCAGAAAGGGGACATATTTGACTATATCTATACAGATACTCAGGTTGTAATTAAACCACAAAGAATCAAGAAAGCATCTTGGGCTTTCTTGCTCATACTTTGAGTTTCTGTGGGTGTAGGTAGGTAAATATGATGTAAGAACTGAGAAGAAGTTAAGCTGATTTGGGTCCTGCTGTAACGTATCTTGTGTTGCTGTGAAACCCCTATAAAATATGATTTTTTTTGAAGTCCTCTACAGGAAGTGACTATGCAAACACTTGTATTTTCTTAGCCTAAAATACCTAGAGATGTGTGAAGATTCATTATCTAGAATACAAAAATGACTGGACACAACCATGTTATTCAAGAACAGAAGAACTGTACTAGACCTAAATACAGATGTTTTTTCTGGAATTGAGTGTCTGCTTAGCTTAAAGAAATTCATTGATACAGAGATCCAGTAGAGATGAGGTATGTCCTTACAGAAAATCAAACCCAGGTTACTTAGGAAATAGATGCTTGACTGACCCTGAATCACAGGTAAATGTTATATGGTACAGTGCTTGTCTGCTTTGTCAGTTACTGTGGGGGTTTTAGTATGTGTCTCACTCTAATATAAATGCAAGTAGACTTCTTTAATTCTACATAAAAACAAGTTAGAATGACTTCTCCATTTACACTGATCTCTGCTATTAATAAAAGACAGTCTACCTTTTGTCAGTGAAATCAAGCTGACAGCATCATCTTGGGGGTCCTCCTGACTTTTTACAGCATCATGACAAGGTCCTTGATGTTTTATGAGAATATCTGTGTGTTGATGGTCACGTGCATGTGATGAACCTGAACTGGAGTTCACATCAATCTGCTTGTTCTGTCTGGCTGAATTGCTGGCTGCAATGCAGTAGAATGGTAGGGTGGTAGGATACAGGTAAATGGAAAGACACTTTGCTAACTTCAAGTGTCCTACATGTGCACAATGAAAACTGAGTGCTACTGATAACGATTATTTTGTAGAATCCTGGATCAGTTTTCTAGCATATTCTATTTTAAATCTCAAATTACTGTTGCTTACCTGAGCAGTTGGAGGGAAGCTGTTTTCTAGCAACTGTCCTGATAGTAATGAGAAAAATATTCTGGCAAGGGAAGCATGAGAACAAAACTCTTGTCTTCTGTCTGAAATTCAGATGTTCCTCTGACACACTGTATTAAAGATTTCTTTTCCTCTAGGTTATTTCAAATGCAAAGAATACAGTACAAAGTTTTAAAAGATTTCATGGTCGTGCATTCTCAGATCCCTTTGTTCAAGCTGAAAAAGCAAGCCTTGCCTATGAACTTGTCCAGCTGCCAACAGGCTCAACTGGCATCAAGGTAGGTCTGGCATATTTGAAAGGGAGCCAGCAGAGGAAGCTGATAGTCTCCTTTGATATCATTATTTGGGATCTGCTTGCTGTAGTTTGCTTGTGAATGGAAAGTCTTAAATGGGTAATAAGACTAATTTAAATGCAGATGGTCTCTCCACATCTTAAGTGAGACTGATTTTTGTGCAGTTACATGATTCTTGGCCTTGCAAAGCCAGTCCCCCCAAACTGTTCTGGCAGTGCTGCTTTCCCTGCGCTCCGTGGTGAGTCTGGAAGATGAGCATTAGCTGCTGTGCAGGTATTGCAAGGCTGTGAGAAGTCAGTGTAGTACTCTATGGTCAGATGGTAAAAAAATTCTTGGAAGAGTGGCTGAACTTCCAGTTTGGATTTTAGCAACAACTAATTAACTTACTCCAGAACAGGGAGGAAGGCATCCAGCCATTGTCTTGCAACTGGGGTTTAAAGCAAGCCTGTGTCCAGAGCAGCTTTGTGTGTGTGAATTCTATTCTTGCAGTTGCTGTGCACAAGCTTGGCTATGAGAAGGATGTACAGGGCTGTGTTACTCCTTAAGCTTGCTTTTAGTGAAGACTGTTTCTTCAGTGTGTTCACCTTCCCTATGAAGAGAGGCTGAGGGAGCTGGGCTGGGTCAGCCTGGGGAAGAGAAGGCTGTGGGGGGACCTCATTGCAGCCTGCCAGTCCCTGAAGGGAGCAGAGACACAGGAGGGGAATCAGCTTGTTAAAGGGCAGAGACTGGCAGGACAAGGTGGATGGAGTGAAGCTAAAGGAGAGAAGGTTTAAATTAGATATTGGGGGAAGCTCTTTATAGAGAGAGTTATGAGGGGCTGGAACAGGCTGCCCAGAGAGGGAGTGGATGCCCCATCCCTGGGGGTGTTCAAGGCCAGGTTGGATGGGGCCCTGGGCAACCTTGTGTAGCTCCAGGCCTGGAGGTTGGTGGCCCTGCCTGTGGCAGGGGGTTGGAGCTCTGTGATCCTTGGGGTCCCTCCCAACCCAGACCAGGCTGGGATTCTAAGATTCCTTATGTTTGTGGTGTAATAGGTGTTGTGCTGTAGTGTAATGTGTGTGTACACAATTTCTTTTGAAGGCTATGTATATGGAAGAAGAAAGAAACTTTACTATTGAGCAGGTGACGGGAATGCTCCTTACCAAGCTAAAAGAGACTGCTGAGAATGCCCTTAAAAAGCCTGTGGTTGACTGTGTGGTTTCTGTAAGTATGTGACAATAATGTCTGAAGTGTTTGGTTGGTATCAGCAGATAGCAGCGTTAAATTGGCCATGGAATGTGTGAATATTCAGGTATTTGTCTCTTCTGTTTAAAACTGAATCTTGCTGACTCTTCCTTATGAACTTTGAAGAGGGTTCAGTAAGAGATTGACTTCAGTAATGGTAAAAGGTCTTAAATTGCTGATTAGCAACGTGATATTTGATACCTGTTCCTGGTTCTTTGCTCCAAAAGTGAGTGGCTTGGGAGACAGAATGGAAGAGACTCACACAAAGTAACTTTGTCTTAATGTTACATTTCCTTTGCTTTTCCTTACTGCAACACAAATTAAATTTGAAGGATACGTAGCTGTACTCTGTACAGACTATATTGTGACTGTCTGCTGAAGATAGCTTTACAGATAGCTGATGTAAGTGTTACTATCAGCTAATACTAACATTTACATCATCTTGCAGGTTCCTTCCTTCTACACAGACGCAGAAAGGAGATCTGTGATGGATGCTACACAGATTGCTGGTCTCAACTGTCTGAGACTAATAAATGAAACAACTGCAGGTAATACCTTCCTTTTTCCACTTCAATATTGTAGTTTTATTAGATAAAAGGGCTTTTAATCTGTCACTGAGCAGTGCCCTCTAGAATTACTACTGGCTGTAAACTTAAGGTAGATTAGTTGATCATAAGGCTTGAGCTCTGGTCTGTTTTCATTGCTGTAGAGGCATGAAGATACTTTTTTTATCTGTTTTCATGCAGCTGTGAGGAGGGGCTACTACTGCTTCATGTTCTTCCATGTTCCTTTAGCATTGGGAATTCTGTTTGAAGGGAGATCAGTTTCTGTAGCTTGGAAAGCAAGATAAATGCTAATGCTGTTTGCTGATGTACATTTATTAAGGAATTACAAGACTGTCCTAACTATACTCTTGGCTCTGTTTCTGTGTAGTTGCCCTTGCATATGGAATCTATAAGCAAGACCTGCCTGCCTTGGAGGAGAAGCCACGGAACGTTGTTTTTGTGGATATGGGGCATTCTGCATATCAAGTTTCTGTTTGTGCATTCAACAAAGGAAAACTGAAAGTAAACAATCTGTTATGCATCTGTTTTAATTACCAGTAGAAGTATTCATCAGTACATACATGGCCTGTGACAGGCAAGCTTGCCTGGCTTTACATAAGCACGTCCAGACAGCTCAATTCCTATTCTTAAAATTGCACTGTGTCTGGAGTTAGAAGTAGGGCAGGGAACTAAAGAGCTTTTAAGCAGTACGTGGAGGAGGCAAGCATGCCTTAATCAGCAGGCTTTGGCAAAGAGTAAAAACCTGGAGGAAATGTTCTGTTCAGAAATCACAGTGCTGACTAGCTGCTGCTTTCAGAAGAGACTCTGGTTCAGTCATGAGATGGAGCTTTTGAAAGGAATTCCTAGAATGGTGTGACAGATGTGTGTTAAAATGTTTTTACACTTTACACAAGCAGCACAGTGAGTGTGAAAAGTATTCTAAGCTGTGAATGGAAGGTAGGCAAATTGCAGTGTACTTCTTTCTAAGTGTACGAAGTATTATGATTTTAGTACTATTACAGTATTAAGTTGCCAAAGATTACTGTTTTCCATCAAATACTGATGTTTCTTAGTTGGCTCTCTAAGATTGCAATCTGGATTTTTGCAGCTCCAGTAACTTTATCTGTTGGAGAAGCACATATTGTAAATCATGGGGTAGTGAAATGAAAGCAAGAATTCTGAGAATGTTAATTTTGTTTCATCTTGTGAGGAAGCACAACCTACTTGTGTTTTTCAGATTTGTCTTTTAAACTCTGAAACTGTACAAGTACAGAAGGAATGGGTTTGAGCATAGAATAGAGCACTGGACAGCAAGGTAGTTATAACAGGGTAGAGACCAAACCTGGTCTGAGGTGTAATGAGAATACTGTGATGCTTCACTGGTTTCTATTCCTAAAACAAAACACTGAGACAATATGCTTAAAGAGTAAAGTTGGCTGAGTTGGATGAGCTAGAGATGTTCTTTGCAGTTAATTTCCTCATCAAACCTGAGCACCTATTTTCAAGGGTTAACAGTATATATTCCCTTCGTGTTTTATTTTTAGCTTGGTGTAAGCATGTTCCACCCTTATGAGGCCTCCAGTATTAAACTGGGTTATGACTCAAACTGACAGTGGCTAAGCAGAGTTTGGAAACTGATGGTCTGCTTGTAGCACAAATTACTGAACACTGCGTTGATAAGCCTTGCCCTGTCTTCCCAAAGTTCTTCCAGCAGCCATCACCTCATCACAGGAAGGCTGGGTGCCCAAGGCTGCTGTCTGACATTTGAGATGGCAGATGTGTTTTCTCCTTGAGCTTGTAACTGCTGTGTGCATGTGCTGCAGTTTGAGAACTACCATTCACAAAGACGTCTAACACTTCAGTAGCTGCCAGCATTTGCCTGTGGTAAAGGTAGTTCTTTCTCCAGCAGCATTTGGAATGTGCCTAGTATTGGCACATGGGTTAGAATTGGTAGCCCTTACAGAAGAGAAGGCATCTCTTAGGATGGGTACAACTATCATTGCAGCTACAATCAACATGAACTCAGATGTTAGTGATGCAATTGCTACTTGCATTGCTCTGAAGTATAACTAAATAGCTTAATTCTTGCCAGCAGTGACTGTGAAATGTGGAAGATGAGTATGAGATGTAGCCTTGAGGGGGGTGGGGGTTAGACTTAGAGACAAGGCTCACTGAAAGAAACTCCTTACTGGTGATGGCAGGATAAAAAATAACTCCAGATTTTTTCTTTGGCTATACCAGTATAATTCTTCCTTTGTAGTAATGTTGTGCTCCTTGCTTTGATTTAAAGTCAGCCTGTATTTGAAACAAAGAAATGCTTTGACATTAACTGCTTAGTGGCTTCACTGAAGCAATGACAAGTTGCACTGTTACTGAAGAGTTCAATTTTTTTAAGGTTCTTGCTACAGCATTTGATACAACACTTGGAGGCAGGAAGTTTGATGAAAAGTTAGTTGAATACTTTTGTGAAGAATTTGGAAAGAAATATAAACTAGACATAAAGTCAAAGATTCGAGCCTTGTTGAGGCTACACCAGGAGTGTGAAAAACTGAAAAAACTGATGAGTGCGAACGCCTCTGATCTGCCACTGAACATAGAATGCTTCATGAATGACATAGATGTCTCTGGAACAATGAACAGGTAATGTTTATACTTTTTAAGGGTAAGTTTTGGGTGGCTTTCAGTCAAGTTGCTTTAGTCAAAGAAGAAAATTAGCTTAAAGTACCAGTTCTTGGGACTGGAAGGGGGTGGGAAATGTAGGAACACTGAGTGCAGGGGTGCTGCTCTGAGTAATGTTTAGAGGCTGGTCAGTGGCCTTGGCTTGTGTGGGCTCTCAGTGTTGAGAGTGCCAGAGTACTAGAACCAAGTTTGTCTGGGTGAACATGCTAAATGAGTGTAACACTGGGACTGGGGAGAAAACCCTGCTGTACACACTTAAATAGCATTCCTCCAATTCTGGCATCCTGTTGTATTTGCAGTGTTAACTTGCCTGTGCTCTGCTATAGCTTTATTTCTGGCTTCTTCCAACAGAAGCAAATTTCTAGAGATGTGTGATGGACTCCTTGCAAGAGTAGAGCCGCCCCTTCGCAGTGTGCTGGAGCAAGCCAGTGAGTGTGCATGTCTTCTGTGTTCTGTGTGGAGAGTCACAGAGCTGTAGGGGTGGGAAGGGCCCTCCAGAGCCCATGGGGTCCAACCCCCTGCCAAAGCAGGGTCCCTAGGACAGGGCACGCAGGTCGGTGTCCAGACAGGGCTGGAATCTCTCCAGAGAAGGAGACTCCACACCCCCTGGGCAGCCTGTCCCAGGGCTCCCTCACCCTCACTGGGAAGAAGTTCTTCCCCAAACTGGGGGGGAACTCCCTGTGCTCCAGCTTGAGGCCATCGCCCCTTGTCCTGTCCCCACAGACACGGAGAAGAGGCTGCCCATGTCCCCCTGTGTCCCACCCTTCAGCTATTGATAACCATTGATCAGATCCCCTCTGTCTTCTCAAGGCTGAACAGCCCCAGTTCTTTCAGCCTTTACTTGCAGGGGAGATGCTCCAGGCCTTTAATCATCTTCATAGTCCTCCTGGACTCTCTCCAGGAGAGACATCCATAATGTGTACTTCCTTTGGGTGTCAGCAGGTGGGTTTAGTGCAGCCAACAATTCCTTGCCTAGCAGGTACAAGCTTCTTAATCTTTATTTTTGCATGAGGAAGTTTTGAATTTCTTACTGCTTAGGAACCTGGAGAACAAGCTTAATGGTTGGTGTAGTGAAACTTTACAGCATCAGCCTATTGATGTAAAGTGAAACAGCACTGTTTAATCTATAAAAACTGACATTGGATTCCTTTCTAGAGTTAAAGAAGGAGGATATTTATGCAGTAGAGATAGTTGGTGGTACAACAAGAATCCCTGCTGTGAAAGAGAAGATCAGTAAATTTTTTGGCAAAGAAGTCAGTACAACTTTGAATGCAGATGAGGCTGTTGCACGAGGCTGTGCGCTGCAGGTAACAAGGGCTGTTTGGTTCAGCTGGGGGTGTTTTTATTGAAACCCATGAGAATTTGAGCCAGAGTCCATAAGTAACTTGAAAGATACTTCATGTGTGTCATAGAATGGCTTTGAATAAGCTTCAAGAAAATGGTTGGGAGAATAAGAATAGCAGCTTTAAGCAACTCCTCTGTATTGTGTCTCTGACAAGTCAGTGGATCAGTGTAGCTCGCTGAAATTAAGTGTTCTGGTTCTGCTGTGGCTGCAAACTAGGAGTCTGGTAAAGCTTACAGGAGCTTGGAAGAGAAAGCAGCATTTGGGGGCCTAGGTTCAACAGGGGAAACTTATTACAGCACTAAGCAGTGGCCATGTCACAAACTTACCAGTAATAACGGGGATGGAAGTGGAAGCTTAAGGTTCTTGCTGATAGAAATCTGTGTCCCAGGCTGGAATCACAGTTGAATGACTTAAGCAGTAGTAAATACTCCATAGTTAGTAGTGCTACCATCTCTTGAATGCTCCTTACTTTTGCTCTGACCCCTCACTTCTCCAAGTGTTTAATAAGTAGTTAGAGCTAGTAGATTCAGTGGTATGGACTAGCTTTTGGGATCTGCTTAAGAGAACTTTGTGTTACGGTACACAAAAGGCCAGGTATTTAGGTCACTCTAAAAAGTAACTATAACTGAGTTTTTCTGATATTAAATCAGCACTAAAAACACTTCAGGAGTCTAATGATAGCAAACCAAACAACCTGATGCCTCTCAAACTTAACCTGTTCGCTCAGAGTGGAAATGCCTGACAGCTTCCTGCAAAGGAAGGGTACATACAAGCTTCCAGCGCTTATTATGTAGGTCCCAAGACCATCAGTATTAGTCTTCCTTGACCTAGAGTAAATCTACTTACTAAGCAGCATAAATAGCTACTTGTTGAATTAAACTGCTGTTCTTGTGGAGTCTGACTGTAATGTGACTGTTGTGCTCTTTCAGTGTGCTATTCTGTCCCCGGCATTCAAAGTGAGAGAATTCTCTATCACAGACCTGATCCTGTATCCTATTTCTCTACGATGGAATTCACCAGCAGAGGAAGGGTTAAGGTAAACAGGTTCAATCTTCTTGCATGCTTACATACAGCTTAAAATTAAATGATGGCACTTTCTTAGAACAGTGCCCACTTAAGTTTTGATAATTTTTCTGAAGATAATGATAGTAGAAAACGAGCAAGGATGGGTGGCTGTTTGGTACTTCCTATATGGCTGTTGGCCTTTTTTTTTTTTTAAACCTAAAAGATCAGGACTCTCTTATTACTGCTTGAAGAGTATCTAGAAAAGTTTTGTTGAAATGCATTATCTTCCACGCTGACCAAATGCTCTGTCTTCTTTTACAGTGACTGTGAAGTCTTTCCCAAGAACCATGCTGCTCCGTTTTCTAAGGTCCTCACATTCTACAGAAAGGAACCTTTTACTCTTGAGGCATACTACAGCTCTCCCAAGGAGTTGCCTTATCCAGATCCTGCTATAGGTTAAGACCTTTCTGTAGTTTTAAGTTTTATAGTCTGGAAAGTGCAAGCTACTACAAATACTGTTAATAGTAAACTGAGTGCAGCAACACAAAGTTTGTGAACAAGTAGGGCAGACAGAGCAGAGCATCCTGATGTTAAGCAAGCCTGAAAAGGGCATACCAAGACTTGTGCTGTCTCTTCCTGTCATACCAGTGACAGCAGCTTTTACAGCATAGTGTAGAGAGCTTCTAGCATTGCTGAGTAGAAGTGAATTGTTTGGTTTGAGTGGGATTTGATATCCTCTGAGTGTATTGCAGTGATCTGTCAGCATAAGTCAGGTTTTAATTTACCCTCAATGATTAAGTTAAACTGTATGTTTTTTTCTCTCTGGGATTGTTTAGCTCACTTCTTGGTTCAGAAGGTCACTCCTCAAACAGATGGATCCAGTTCAAAAGTGAAAGTCAAGGTTAGAGTAAATATCCACGGTATCTTCAGTGTTTCAAGTGCATCTTTAGTGGAGGTTCATAAATCTGATGAGAATGAAGAGCCTATGGAAACAGATCAGCATGCAAAAGAGGAAGAGGTAATAGACTTCAGATATTCTGATTAGTACTTAATCATGTTTGTATGTTACAGCAGTGACAGGTCCCCTGAAATCAGGACTGTGAGGTGTAGGTGAAATTCTTAATCGTGGAGCAGTTGCTTGCCTCAGCAAAGACTTAAACAGAGGCTTGTAATTTTGCCTTGAGACTGTACTTTGGTTTTCATTCTGTTCTTTTGCCTAAAGAATGTTATTTGTAAGTGAACTGAAGCAGTGATTTGTGTATGCATTGCTTCATATGTCAAACTGGATTTCTGTGTTCCAGAAAATGCAGGTAGACCAGGAAGAGCAGCAGAAGACTGAAGAACAGCAGCAGGCCCAACCTGAAAATAAGGCTGAGTCTGAAGAGATGGAGGTAACCCAAACACTTGAGGCTTTTATTTTCTTACATGCTGTTCCTGGAAGATTCTGGAGAACATGTAGTCTGTGTGAGAGTATCTGCTGGCCTCTGTCATAACTCTGGAAGCCAAACTCTTATATTTGAATATATTGCTAGCCTGTATTGCAGTGAGAGCTTTAAGAGTACATAAATGGCATGAATCACTGCAGGCCTGTCAGGTGGCCTTATGCTGGGAAAATGGGTGGAATCCTGTTCATGACAGAAATAATCATGGAGAGGAGTCAGTAATTCAAAGGCTAGAAAAGTGTAGGCACTGCTGCCCTGTGGATGTAGTCTGTGTGCCCAGGGAAGGTCAGTAGGTGCATTATCTGTCTGACTAGGTAGCAGCTCAAGTGTCAGAATGACAGAAAGGAGCACTGTTGAGGTGCACCAACTCAATAACTTCTGAAATTCTGGAACTTGAATACTCAACTTGAACTGACCAGTGTTTTTACTTTGAATGTGTTTTTCATGCAGACTTCTCAGGGTGACTTAAAAGACAAGAAAGTGGATCAACCACCCCAAGCCAAGAAGGCAAAAGTAAAGACTACCACAGTGGACCTTCCCATTGAGAATCAGCTGGTGTGGCAGATAGGGAAAGACATGCTGAACTTATTCATTGAGAATGAGGTAAACTATGCTTGCCCAAGAGGAAAAAAAATTGCCAGTCCATCTCTGGAAGTTTTGCTGTGCTAAGCATGATTAATGGTGATCAGGGAAGGTGAAAAGGAGAAAAATGCAGTATTTAACTGAGGTGAACAGAGCTCCATGGAGCCAAAGTATGATTCCTGTGCAGTGAATGCTGTAGCTCTCACTGAGAGGTGTTCTGCAGAAAAGCTAGTTCACAGGGCAACTATTTCCAAAACTGCTGGTGGTTACAAGGTACTTGATGTCTGGTACCATCAGGCTGGAGGTGCCTTAGATGGTGCAAGATTGTTTGCACTAGATATCCCACCAAAGCTGAAGTTTGTTTTTATTCATGTGCTGTCTTCAGAACAGTTCTGCAAACACAGCAGTTCAAAATCTCTAGTCAAACTCAAGCCCTTGCTAACAAGGTTTCTTGCCAATAAATGTGGAATAACTAGTTTTTAAGCCGACTAATTTGACAACTTGTTCACAGGGTAAAATGATAATGCAGGATAAGCTAGAGAAAGAGAGGAATGATGCCAAGAATGCTGTGGAGGAATATGTGTATGATATGAGAGACAAACTCTGCGGGATCTATGAGAAATTCGTTAGTGAAGATGTAAGTATCTGTAGCTTGGGCATCTTTAATGTGATTCATTACAGTGAACAGCTGCACTTCAGTAACACTTGACCTGTATCAGATACCATGTTTACTTAGCCTGTGTTTGCAGACTCCTGGAGAAATAGCTGTGTAACCTTCTTTCTGGCTGTGAAGATCACCTTCAGGTGCAGGCAGATGGTACCCAGGATATGTTGTGTGTTCTCTTCCAAAGCAGTTGCAGTAATTAAGATCATATCAGAGCATGAGTGCTCAGGCTGGCACAGAGTAGGAGCACTTACACAATCATGTTCAGGCAACCTGTTCTATCTTGGCTCTTTGTCAGTAGTTAGAAGTAGTCTAAAAAAAATCAATAACCCCACCTAGGAACATGACAGGTGGTGGTAGTCTGACTGAATGTGGGCACCTGTATCTGAACAGGCTGCCTAAAAATCTCTTGGTCCTGGTATTAATTAGCTTTGCCACAAAGGCACTTTGTGTAATTAATATAACTAAACTAGATGACTGCATTCAGTGAATCACTCTGAATTGAGTAGATCCCCACTGGTTATGACAGGAGCTGTGCCATCAGTTTCAGGCAGAGTTCTCCCTAAAACTGTACCCCTTCCAGAACAGTTCCAGGTATTGTTCAGTGCCACCTAACAGAGCTCTTACCTGCCTGTTCTGTATGGGTCGCTTCAGGACCGGAATAGCTTCACGCTGAAGCTGGAGGATACAGAAAACTGGCTGTATGAGGATGGTGAAGACCAACCCAAACAAATCTACATTGACAAACTGACAGAGTTGAAGGTAAGTGCCTCCTACATCCCCACTGGCATGTACTGCATCTAGAGAGTTCTGTTCAAGCAGGGAGCTGTCTTGGCTCTGCTGCTTCTGCGATTAGCACTGGTAATGAACTCCTTAAAAGCAATTTGAGTGTCTGAGGCTGGAAATGTTGATGTACCCTGTCAAGGCTTGCAGGATGTTACTGTGATGCTGCCTGGTTTTTGATGGCTGTTGTACTCTGTTTCAGACTCTGGGTCAGCCCATTCAGGCACGATTTCAAGAATCAGAAGAAAGACCAAAAGCATTTGAGGACTTGGGGAAGCAAATTCAGCAGTACATGAAAACTGTTCATGCATTCAAAGCAAAGGTATTGCCATTCTTAGCTTCAGGCAGATGTAAGGAAGTGGTACAAATCTCTCCTGAATTTTAAGTAAGCTTCTCTAAACAAAAAGCTGATGCAATTTCTGCCTTGTTCCTTTTACTGTTCTTTTCTACCTGAACAGTAAAATACTGTCAGTGGTAGAACTTAAGCTCTCTTGTTAGAGCTGTGTGTGATCACCTTCACTGCTCTGATAATTTGAAGAGCCTTCTGGCTCAATGGGCTTTCTTAGCATTTTGAAGCCAGTCACTTGAAGAAATAAGCCTGTGATTTAGATGTTAACTCTTTCCACAACTACCCCTCTGGCTGTTCCAGGATGAACAGTATGACCACCTAGACGAAGCAGATGTAGCAAAAGTGGAGAAGAGTGCAAATGAAGCCATGGAGTGGATGAACAATAAACTTAACCTTCAAAACAAGAGAAGTCTTACTTTGGACCCAGTTATAAAAGCTAAAGAGATACAAGCCAAGACTAAAGTAAGTCTTGTTGAAATGGCAAGTTATGCAGAATTGTTCTGAACTCCTTTGCTAATTGTGCTTGTAAGAAAACTCTGAGGTGAGAAATGTGTGATAGCAGGGTAGTGATTGGGTGTGAGTTGTGTTAGCAACCCTCAGCCCCCAGATGTGTGGGGTGCTCAGAAGATAATTTGAGCAGCAGGTTGAAGCATGGCTCTTGGTAGTTAAGACAGGTTTTTCTAACAGTGTTTTATTTCTATACTTTCTAGGAATTGACAAGTATCTGTAATCCTATAGTCACAAAACCAAAACCCAAAGTTGAACTCCCCAAGGAGGAGCAGAAACCCCCTGAGCCCAACGGACCTGTGGAAGGGGAGGGTGAAGCCAGCGGTGGGGCCCAGGCCCCTGACCAGGGCCCTGCTGCCCCTGCCCCTGAGAAGAAGCTTCCTGAAATGGACATTGACTGAATTCCAGCACTTGTTTATATCATGGCAAACTACAATAAAGCTTTAAGTTGTCAACTTTGTATGTTCTGAATACGAATTGAAGCAAGTGGATCCTACCACACGCTGAGGAATGTCTGGAGAGGTTTGTTCAATGCATCGAGTCAGGACATTTAGGTAGCTAACTCCTCGGTCAAATAAGCAGTGCTGCTTGCCTTTAGGAGTGTAGTTAGAAGTTGTGGTATTCTTATTAAAATCTACAGCATCAGCCTTAAGCTGATTCTCTGCCCTTAACCTCTCGTTTGAGTTGATCTTACTCCAGTCACCTGAAGCCTTGCTTGGCACTGTCCCTGGGGGTTACAACAGCCTTGTGCCAGGGGCATGAGAAGGGAGAGGGGTTTTCTGCCAGCACATCATCCTGATGTCACCCTTCTTTTAGTGTTAGCACACTACCTTTGTTTTGATCTGTGCTTGAACAGCTCCAAGTTCCACAGGGTGTGTGAGGTGGGACTGGCACTGCCAGTACGTTTATTCCTTAGCTGGTGCCCTCTCAGGGTGGGCAGCTCAGAATGCAGCCCCTGTGGATCCCATGTGACTATTCCTGGCAAACTCCCCAGCGAATTAGGCCATGGAACCTTTCCCCCTCCCTCTAGTTAAATTAGCTGATTGTAGAAAGAATGAATACTTGTATTCAGCTGCCTGCCCTGCTAGTTGATTCTGACTCGTTCCTGACTGTGCAGGGGTTATGCTTGCTTTCACAAGGCCTTCATTTGGAATGCTTGGGCTTGGATTTTGTTTTTCCTTTGGGGAAAAGAAAGGCTGGACAGCTTTGGCAGGTTTATTTCCCCTCTGAGCTTTATCCAGTGACTTGCTTTTAGTACTGATTGTCATTAAACTCGCAGACATTAATTTGTATGTGTTAAAACCCAAAGCTGACCCCCCTCCCCGTGCCCCTATTGCAAGAAATAAACGCACTAGCTTCTCCCGCACTGCCTGCTCCCGCTGTTGATTGCCGGGGAGCGCTGGGGCAGCTGGAGGGGGGTGCCCGCTGCTCTGCCAGCCCGGCCCCACCGCGAAGCTGGGCCTCCCGGGCGCCAGGCCTGCCCCACGTTAATTAGTAGCGCTAATTGATGCTGGGGAGGGGGTGCTTGCCCCTGGCGAGAGCACGGCGCAGGGAAGGGCGCGGGGGCGGCTGGCGGCAGCGCTGCCCGCGGTGGGGTTGGCTGCCCAGCTGCGGGACAGCTCCTCGGCCTCTGCGGGGGAAACCAGCTCCGCGCTGCCCGGGCTGGGCCGCGGTCC
Source organism: Zapornia atra (assembly GCA_013400835.1). Lineage (NCBI taxonomy): Eukaryota > Metazoa > Chordata > Aves > Gruiformes > Rallidae > Zapornia > Zapornia atra. The sequence goes on from VZTU01001617.1 coordinate 57,471, forward strand.
GGGGCGCTCGGCCAGGCGCTGCTGTCCCTCCCGGTCGCTGGGGGCACTGTGACGGCGCGGGGCGGCCTGTGCCGGCGAGAGCGGAGC
>VZTU01001617.1:57675-76553 GCA_013400835.1 Zapornia atra
GCCGGGCCCTGCCGCTCTCCACAGCGGGAGCGGGGGAACCCGCAGCCCCGGCCGCGCGGCTCTCTCTCGCGGGGGTGCCTGGCTCAGGCGCGGCTTTGCCCGCCGCTTCCCGTGCGGGGTCGCGGCCGGTTCTGCCCCCCGCGCCGCTGGTTCGGAAGGGCCGCGGCAGCCAGCGGCCTCCCCGGCTGGGGGGGGAAGCGACGGGGCAGGACCCGTCTTGGCTCGGGGGGGCTCGTACCGGGCCCCCGCCTTGGTCCCGGTCCCAGCGGGAGCTGCGGCGGTGCCGGCTCGTGAGGCGAGGTGAGCTGCGGCGTGTCCCTGCGGCCGCGGGAGGCCCGTTCCAGCGTTGGCAGCGGGCACGCCGAGGGGGCTCCAACCCCTCCGGGTGTTTGTTTGGCTGCAGGCGGCCCCGAGGCACCGGCGCCCTTCCCGACTCGGCGTGAGGAGGAGCGGGGGACCCGCAGCTCTCCCGGAGGGACGCGCAGGGCTCGGCCCTGGCCCTGCTAACGCGGCACCTGCAGCTTCACCGCCGCAGCTGCGGATAGAGGTAACCGCGGGCACACGGTTCAGCCCGGCCATCGGAGCCGGAGCGGTTCGGGAGCGCAGCCCCGCGGCACCTGTGCGGCATCTGAGGCTCCTTACCGCTGGCTTCAGTCACTCGGGCCGCAGCTGGGGCTGTTGCCCGTTTGGTTTACATCACTGGGGCAGAGATACAGTTGCTGATTCCTTTTTCTTGGGTTTTTGGGGGGCTGTTTGCCCTTTCAATCAGTGAAACATCCCTGTTGGTGACTCGGCTGGTTTTCATAGAATCCCAGACTGGTCTGGGTTGGAAGGGATCCCAAGGATCACCGAGCTCCAACCCCCCTGCCACAGGCAGGGCCACCAACCTCCAGGCCTGGAGCTACACAAGGTTGCCCAGGGCCCCATCCAACCTGGCCTTGAACACCTCCAGGGATGGGGCACCCACCCCCTCTCTGGGCAGCCTGTTCCAGCCCCTCACCACTCTCTCTGCAAAGAACTTCCCCCTAATATCTAATCTAACCCTTCCCTCCTTTAGCCTTAGTCCATTCCCCCTAGTCCTGCCCCCTTACAGCTGCCTTTGGCCACAAACACAGTTTGTTTTTCGACTCTTAGTGTTCTGCTCAGGGGGCATTTCCATATTACAGAGCTATCAGTATTTTTTCAACCTGTGAAAACCCCTTAATTATATTTTACCTTGGCTTGTATCAGCTGCTTGGGGTTCTAAGTCTTACTGTAGTTATAAGAAGGATGCCCTGGGCTGTTAATCTGAATAGGTGGCAGTAACTCAGTTGATCTTGTAGAATGGTTTTTAATTCCACAGAAAGTTTAAATGTCTTCAGAAGACAAAGAAGCTCAGGAGGATGAGCTGCTGGCTTTGGCCAGCATTTATGATGAAGATGAGTTTAAGAGAGCTGAGTCTGCCCAAGGAGGAGAAACAAGAATCTTTCTGGAGTTGCCCGAAAACTTCAAAGTTGTTGTGAGTGGTGAGTTGAGGTGTTTTGTGCTCTCCCAGGGCTGGGTTTCCCAAGCTGATTTTCTGGTATGTCCTTGGATGGTTCCTGCTCTGGTGACCTGTAGGGACGAAGCCGTGACCGACCCCGTGCTGTGCTTGTGGGCTCCTGGGGTTTATCTTCATCCTCATAACTGTAAAACTAAGAGATGAGTAATAGTCTCACTGTGGAATAATTAAGCTCACTTAGGTGTTTTTTTTTTTCTTGAGGGATAAATCTTCCCAGGTTCCTGGTTTGTGCAGGAACTGGTATTTCCCAGGACTGGTGTGTGCTGGTTTAACCATCCACAGCACTGTGAGGAGTTACTGCACTGAGAGAAGCTGTGTTATTTGGGGCTGAATAAATAATTTTAAGCTCAGAAGTGTGTCAGATGAAGAGAGCTGTATTGAGGGCTGGCAGAGCAGTTTGCAGTTCATGAGTTTTAATCTTCCTGTTGCCTTTTGAACCGTCTCAGATCTCTTTGGTTCCACAGAAAGCCTGCAGAACAACGGGTTCGAATACACAGTTTGCTTCCTGCCTCCCCTGGTGCTGAACTTTGAACTCCCACCAGACTACCCATCAGCCTCCCCACCAGCGTTTACCCTCAGTGGGAAATGGCTCTCCCAAGCCCAGGTTTGCAAAGCATTTTAACAGAGCTCTTGTGCTCCTGAGTAAATTCATAAGTAACAGTGCTCTGGGGGATGTCAGTGGAGTAGATGGAAGTAAAATTGAGGCATAAATAATGATGTTGCTCTTCCAGTTGGCTCTTCTTGGGTTTCCTACTTGTTTTCACTTGGTCACCATCTGAGGAGTGAGAGCTTGTGCTATTTTGATATGTATTTTACATATAAAACCTCCAGAATCTGAAACCTGACTGTGCTAAGTGGGACCATGGGAGAGGAAAGCAGTATGGTCAGAACTAACCTCTGGAATCGTTTCTTTCTTCTCTAGCTCAGTGCTCTCTGCAAGCACTTGGACAACGTGTGGGAGGAGAATCGAGGCTGCGTGGTCCTGTTTGCCTGGATGCAGTTTCTGAAGGAGGAGACACTGAGTTACCTGAATATTTCCTCCCCATACGAGCTCAAAATGTGCCATCAGGGGAGCGGGCAGAGCAGGACACCTTTGGCCCCTCTGGATGCTGAGGACTGTGGTGGTGCAGCAGCTGGAGAAGAAATCATCGATGCGAGAGCTGTGCAGGATGTGGAATCCTTATCCAGTCTGATTAGGGAAATCTTGGACTTTGACCAGGCTCAGAGGAGAAAGTGCTTTAACAGTAAGATGTACTTGTGCAATATCTGCTTCTGTGAGAAGCTGGGCAGCGACTGTATGTACTTCTCAGAGTGCAGCCACGTGTACTGCAGGGCATGCCTGAAGGACTACTTTGAAATCCTCATCAGGGATGGGCAGGTCCACTGCCTCAACTGTCCAGAGCCGAAGTGTTCTTCTGTTGCTACTCCTGGCCAGGTAATGCAGTGTGCAGGCACTGATGGGAGAGCTCTGCTAACTCCCCAGTAATTACAGGAGGTGAGGTGCAGCTTTTCGTGGTGGGCATCGTGACCATGCCTGGGGATGGGCTTTTCCATGCTCAGAGCCACGTGGAAGCATCCCAGTTAAAGCATGGCAGGTGTTTCCCCACTGTGTTAGTCCTGGCATGGGTCAGGGGCCTGAATTAACACCCCATCACCTTTGACACAGCGTGCTGTTCATGTAGCTATGACTAGAGTAGCACCCCAGGAGCAATCCCCTGACCCACTGGAGAGCATGCAGTGGATTCATCCCAGCTGTAGGTACTTTTTCACCGACTCCCTGCTTTTTGCAGCAGGGGGGAGTGCCCAGAATCTCAGATGCATGTCACCTTTCTCCCATCTTTGCCCAGGTGAAAGAGCTGGTTGGGGAGCAGCTGTTTGCACGGTACGACCGGCTCCTGCTGCAGTCCAGCCTGGACCTGATGGCAGACGTGGTGTATTGCCCCCGCCCCGGCTGCCAGACCCCCGTCATGCAGGAGCCTGGCTGCACCATGGGCATCTGCTCCCGCTGCAACTACGCCTTCTGCACCCTCTGCAAGATGACCTACCACGGGGTGTCCCCCTGCAAGGTCACTGCAGGTGAGGCTGAGACACGGGGGAGCTGTGCTGGGGGAGAGGCTGGAACTCAGGAGTGAAGGGAGGAAACTCATCACCACCTCAGTTCTCTAAGAGCTTGGGCAGACTGATTTGGAGTCAGTCTGTTGCTGGCAATTACAGAGTACTCCTTTGATGACACTCCACAGCTGGAGAAGTCCCTAAACTGCTCAGTGCCAAATTCTGAGGGGCTGTAGCAGGGGAAGGATCATTTTCTGGTGCCTTTTTTTGACCCTTTCCTGTGAATCTGCTACTTCATGTTTCCAGAGTTGATAATGGGAATCAGATGGATGCTTCTGTGTCCCTTTGGCCTCAAAACTACATGACAGAGTTTCACTAAATGTGTGTTCAGCAAAAATACTTGCTTTTCAGTTTATTTTACATTGTAGATTTGTTCTAATTCCATTGACCAATCTCTTTTATAATGAAACAGTGTAAAACTTGAATTTTGAGGTAGAGGGGTTTTAATATTCCCATCTTTTTGTAAGGTATCCTAATGTGTTCCTTGCTTTTTAATTAATTGTGTTTGTTTCCTCTCAGAATGTTTTCTGCTGTTACTAGCTGGACTTCTTTATGCACTGTGTTAGACTAACTGGTTTGGTTTTGGTTTGTTCTGTTCCCCAGAGAAATTAATGGACTTGAGAAATAAATATTTAGAAGCAGATGAGGCAACTAAAAGATTTTTGGAACAACGCTATGGGAAGAGAGTGATTCAGAAAGCCCTTGAGGAGATGGAGAGCAAAGAATGGCTAGAGAAGAATTCCAAGTCTTGTCCTTGCTGTGGTACTCATATAGAGGTGAGCATTGAGAGAAGAGGCTCAGGAGCCTGCATAGCTCGTGCCAGAAGCTCACATAGATTAAGTCAGTGTGGCATTCAGGCTGGACAGGGGGTTATTTGTGCCTCCAAGATCACCAGGGAAGGGGAATTTCGTAGAAAACAGAGAACTTTCCATTTCTCTGTGCTGTATGGAAGAGGAGGGGGTGTCTCTGGCACTCAGGGGCTTGAGTAAGTACAGCATTGTTCAGCCCCCAGAGCTGAAGAGATCCAGGTTGAACCTGGATCCGTATGGATCCCTCTGTCTTCTGTGTTTTTCCAGCTGCAGCTGTTCTGAACTACAGCTGGTAAATAAAACTCACTGAGTACAGCCAGTTTGCTCTGTGGTCAGTGTTGGAGCCAGCACACAGTTCCCAGTTCTGAAGTGAGAAAATGCCAGTTGGGGTAACAGGTGCTCAGGGGTTGGTGGGGTTTTGGGGACACCTGCAGACTGCTGTGACAGGATGTTCTTACTGTTTCTTCTTTCCAGAAACTAGATGGCTGTAACAAAATGACATGTACTGGCTGCATGCAGTACTTCTGCTGGCTCTGCATGGGTTCCCTCTCCAGGATGAACCCGTACCGGCACTTCAACGACCCAGCCTCCCCATGCTTCAACAGGTGAGTGTCCATGAGTGTGTCTTCTACCCCATGCCACTGATCCTCTGTGTTCTGTCAGTCTCTCCCTGGTTATTCCCACCTTGGCACCTGTAGCCATGCAGTTTGAGACGCCCTTTCCCAGCTATTTACCCTCACTGCCAATAGGAGAAGCCAGGGCTGGTTTGGGACATGGGTTTGCTTTGTAAGAGCTTTGGTTTCAGAGTCCTGGAGAGGTCTGGGCCTGTTCCTGATGCTTCACTGGCTGCCCCTGGCTGAGACAGCCTGGAGTGAGAGGTTTCCTCGCAGAGCTTGGGTAGGGGACAGTGCAACACAAGGCTTGGGGCAAGAAACCCCCTAAAAACCTGCAAACTTGGGTTGTGTCATCACTGTCAGAGTGAGATCGAGAGCCAGAGGGTGCTGCTGCTGTCTGGACAGGGGGAGGGGCTGGCAGGTCAGAGAGGTGGGGCAGCAGCACCCTCTGCCCCTCTGTGTGTTCCAGTGGGATTGGTGCTCAGCTGGGGTGTGTCATACCTGGACACAAGAGCCAAAACACCAGAGCTGTACTCCATGCCCTGTGCTCTGTTCTGCTGCCATACTCCTGGCTGACAGGATCAGGAGGTTCTCCCCCTTGTTCACAGCCCTTCTTTCTCAGTGTTCCCTTTTCTCCCAACAGGAACAAATTCACTTCTTATTTTCTGCATCTTTCCTATTTTTCTTCTTCTGGTGCCTCCTGTTCTTTGTTAGTTTAGTGTAACCTCTGCCTACCCTGGCTGAGCTCATCTAATGACAAACACTTCCCTCCCTCTTGTTCCCCACTTGCTTCTGTGTCAGGGTTCCTTGCCCAGCGCTGTGTTGTCCCGTTAGGTGCTGAGCTGTTGGGAGCAGGCAGGTTTGGCTGCTGCTTGGGCACTGCCTGGGCACCAGCCTGGCCTGGCAGCTCGTTAAGTAACTGATAATGTGCTTTGGGTGGGTAACGTTCTCAGGGACCTTTGGGACTGTGACACCCTCTGGTGCAGAGGAGCCCTGGGGGGGACCGCAGCGTGAGCGGGGCATCAGGCTGCAGGCAGGACTGGGACTTGCTGCTCTTCTATTTTTTGTCACCCTTCAATTCCTGTCCATATTCTCCTTCCTTTTCCTTTCTTGTTCCACACTGATGGGAACTCTTGGTCCTGCAGGTTGTTCCAAGCCATGCACATTGATGGGGAGTTCTGGGAGGTTGAAGATGAAGACCAGTAGCTGTCTGCAGCGGCAGGAGCTGGGCAGATCAGATGGATGCTTTCCATGTTTGTGTCATGTTTGTTTGCTTTTTGCTTCCGTTACGTGGTAGGAGGAGGAGAACTACCTTGCTCTGCAGGATGCTCACACTTCAGAGGCTCTTGCCAAAACCAAAGGAGACCATGTTACCCATCCTGTGGTCGGGGGTGGCCACTGAAGGCCCTAATAATCATATCAGTTAAAGACACACACTGCCAGCTGAAGCTGGAAAATTCCTGGGCAGAGGAATACTGGAGAGGTGCCCCCTTTTCCAAAGCAAACAAAAGCAAAGCCCTGAATCTCAGAAGTATTTGAGGGGGGTTCCTTTAGGGAGGCTTACCTTGCAGGGATCTTGGCTCATACCCCTCGTGGGTTTTGGGCAGTTCTCTCACTGCAGTGCTCTGGAGCTGGGCAGTGGTGCTGCTTGCACAGGGCAAGTTCACTGACACAGAGAATGTCTTCTGTTTTCCAGCAACAGCCTGTTGCTTCCACAGCACTTCCTGACCTGTGTCTCTGAAAAGCAGCTCCTTGCTCCATCACTGATACTCTCTAATGATGGTAGAGTTGATTCTCCCTCACCCCCTTCTTCTTGGGTCTCTGTGTTACTGAAGGTGCTGGCAGAAAATGACCAACAGCCCTTTCCTGGGGATTGGAACCAGTTTGTTGGCTCATCTCAGCATTACCCCTGTGTTAACTGACACTGCTGCTCCTTGTGGTGGTGGGGATGAGCGGGGTGAGGCCACAGTGACTGGAGCATGTGGCTGGTGGGAGGGTGGGAAGGATCAGTCAGGTGCTGAAACACATTTTTTTTTGGTTACAGAATTAGGATTGGATTCTTCAGCACACTGAAAGTTCCCTTCTCAGATGATGAAGTTATTTTTCACTAAGTCCTCATATGAGAAAATTGATTAGTTGATAGTTTGGCTTTATTTCCACTGTGCTTGGACTTCAAATTACTGCAAACCCTAAATGGTTTCCCCTAAAAGTTCAGTGAGTGGTTTTGTGAGCAGGGAGGGAACTGCTGGAGAGGGGAGGGAACTGCTGGAGAGAACCACTGATTTTTTTTTAGAAGTTTTTTTCCAGTTGCAGAATGATCTAAAAATTTATTTTGCAATTCCAAGTGCACATGCTGTGCTCAGAGCAACAAGCAGGGCCAGGGGGGAGCACAGGAGCTGGAAGACTTCAGGAAGCTTCAAGGTGAACACCTCTCACTCAGTTTTGACTGTTAGTAAATAAATTTCTACTCTGATATCCGGCCAAAACGAGTGCTTATTTAGCTCCTTTCACAGAGGGTGGAAGTCTGGGCTATTAGACTTGGCAGGGATGAAACCCAGAAGAGAGGGTGAGAGCAGCTCTCTCCTGGTTTAGGCCATAGGACAGTGTAGGGAAAGGGTCCATTGTGTATGGTTTAAATTGTATTTCCTGCACCTTTCACATGCACTAAATTCACTTTAAGACAGCAAATGCAGTCGTCTCCCTGGTTCTCTTCATTGTGGCACGTGGAGGTGGCGTGGGGGATGGAGCTCTGTGTCTGGGCAGCCTTGGCCTTGAGAGCTGCTGGGCTGTGGCTGCCAATGCAGAGCTGGTGAGGAGCTGGCACAGGATGTGTCCTGCTGTGCCCAGACCTGCTGGAGCCCGGGACAGGGGTGGGCTGAGCTCAGGACACCTCAGGATGAAAGGCTGTGGCTGGGGCTGGCTGTCAGCAGGTGCTGAAGTGTGGGGGGGTGTTGCAGTGAAACCCTGACGCTTCCACGAGTGTGGGGACGTGTCTGAGCTCTGGGCCTTGGGCAGGGCTGGGCTGCAGCTCTGTGTACCACAGTGTGCAGGGTGGGGACAGAGCCTCTGAGGGGGTCACAGAGCCTCTGGGGGGGGGACAGGCAGGTGCCTGCACACATGGGACAAGCAGCTGCTGCTGCAGAGGGGACAGCCAAAACCAGACCCTGTCCTCGTGTACAGAGAGCAGACAGGCACCTCCACCCTGGCACAGGTTCCTCCTCTCCCCTCACCCCTGGATCTATGTCTGCACGTTCCCCAGAGGAGCACAGGGTTATCTGCAGCCACGTTGTGGCACTGGGTAAAGCTCTGACCTCTCTTCTGTCAGGATCCCACTTTTTCCACAGGAACTGGCTGCTCCCTGGCAGGACAGGACTGTAGTGGGTGACTGGTGAGATCCTGCCAGTGACCCCAGCAAGGAGCTCCACAAGGAGGGAGCAGCAGCAGCTTTCACTACAGCTCTGGGGTTAAGTGATGGAGAAACCCAGTACCAAGTACTGGGTCTTTTCTGGGCTGCAAAAGGGGTGGTGTTGCTGTTCAGAGGGTGTCACAGGTCCCATCCAGCCACGTAACCCATCTCCACGCTCGGTGTGACCAAGGGACAGACACAGCCAGGGTGACTGGCTAGAACAAATTAAGACATTTACTGTAGAAAGTTACAGTTCAGATCAACATGACAGAAATAAAACATTCCTGGGTTGGTCTTGCCCCTCCTGTGACAGCAGCTGCCAGGAATCGAGGTTCAGAGGTGGTGGGGTCACCCCAGCCCAGGCTCTTGGCCACCTCTAACTAACCCCAGAGGGAACCAGCGCTTCCTCCCAGCTGGGGTTGGTGTTTCCCTGCACAGCACCCCAAAGCAGGAGAGGATTTACTGCTTCAGGCTCCCCCGACATGCTGAGCAGCACTGGGAGAAGCTGTCTGTGCTTAATCTGAGCCCACCCTCCACAGCACAGCACAAAGCACCAGGGCAGGGAAAGTTACACCCTAGAAGTGAACGTGTGAGGCTGCTTGTGTGACAGCAGGTACAGTCCTACAGATGCACAGGCTGCAGCCTTGGGGAGTGCTGCCTGTCGCCTCTTTTGCTGAGGTGGTTCATGTCTGACATGTGGCTCAAAGTGGGGTTCAACCAGGGCTTTACCCTGGCAACCTCTAGAGGGCAGAGGCCACCCAGCCCCTCTGGGCACTCTGCCCCATGGCTTGAGTGGCTCCAGGGCTTGGTTTTCCCTTATATCCAGATAGAGCACCTTGTCACAGCTCAGGCTCTGTTGTCTCATCTTCCCCTGCACAGCACCCAGGAGAGCCTGGCTTCCTCTTCCTCAGGACCTCCTTGGAGGTGTGAAGCTCTCCCTTCTCCAGGCAGAACAAGCTCAGTTCCCATTTCAAGTGTTGTTACTGTTGGAGTGTATTGTGGAGGGAGAGCAACAGGAAAAGGTACTTGTTGTACTTGGAAGGAATAATCCCAGTGATCACCTGTTCCCTTTCTGCAGCTGTACTTTCACCTTGCTTCACACTGATGTTTGGAGCCTCCAGTCCTCATCATGACAGTTGCTTTGTAAACAACTTGCTCTCCCCTGACTTTACCTTCAGAGAATAAGCAAGTGGTGCAAGTTGGTGGAACACAGTAAATTGGATCCCATCCTCATTTGGTTCATTAAGGCAGGTGGTGCATCTTTATAACAGAGAAGCAAGCACATAATCATTTTGCTCATTTAAGAATAAAAATCAGAAGAGTTTCTGCAGCAATTCCCTTCCTTCACAGCTGGGTTTCACCAGGAAAGCTCTGAACAGTGATGAGGTTAATCGCTGTATGGCTTCTTGGACTGGCTCTTTTCTGCTCCTGCCTCCTTCATGCTGTACAAGGGTTCCACAAGCTTGTTGTGAACCAGCATTAAACCTGTTGTAGCAAATGGAAAGATGGCATAAGTAGACACAATAAAACTCCTGTTCCCTGGATGCTAATGAAATTAGGCATTACTGGAGTCCTTGTTCCTTTGCTCCCATGCCCACAGTTAATCATTCCCTTTGTGCCTTTATTACCACTGTACACCTCAGCTGCCTCATTTAAGAAACTTCTTTGGGAGTTGATTACACAGAAACATCCAATGCAAAGCTCTTGTGCCACTGAAAAACTAAACACAGCAGCTGCCTGGTCTGGGCAAACACTCACCTTTGAAGTATTTCACTGTCTTCACTTTGAGTTCCAGTGTAGCATCCTCATCACACACAAACACGGTGTTGGGGTGCTGCTGGAAAGCAGAGACTGTCCACATGTGGTTGACACCCTCCTCGATGGCCTTGTACAACGCGAAGGCTTTGTGGGCTCCTGTGATAAGGATCATCACCTGGACTCCAGGACACAGAGGGTGGCAGTCAGGGTCTGCAAGATGCTGTCAGGAAGAGCACACCCACACCCTATGGACGCAGCATGCAGCCCAGTCCCTAGCAGGGTGTATCTCCATCATCATCCCCAGCAGCATTTCACTGTACCACAGCTCTGCTCGCCCTGGCTGCCTTTTATTTGTCAATTCAACCACAGCCTGGTGGTCCCTGGAATGATTTGGGTCCTCTGAGCTCTCCTGTTAAGCACCCAGACACTGAGATCAGCCACTCAAATACAAGCCAGCCCATACAGCTTTCACGATCTGCTGCTGTACCAAGCCAGCCAGTGATTCTTTCAGTTCCTTCCTCAGATGAGCTTCTTCCCCAAAGACATCCTCCCAGACCCTTCTAGCTCTGTGCAGATCACAACTGTGCTGCAGGGTAACCCACATATGAAACAGGAGGTGGAGCAGGAGCCTCTCCATGGCACAGGAGGACCAGGTACTGGGCAGCCCATGGCAGGAGCAGCGTGAGCTGGCCTGGTGCAGGGTGCAGTGCTGCTCCAGGACGGGATGGCCTCGAGCTGCTCCAGGAAGCCCCATGCAAGAGCTGCCCTGTGATGTCACCACTTCCCTCCTAACCTCTCTGGCATCCATGACAGTGCCTACTCCCACTGTCAAGGCCATGGTGGGCACTTTGGAGAGGTCGCCATCGAAGAACCTGGCGTTGGCCAGGATGGTGTCCATGGCCAAGGTCTTCACTCGCGTCCGGGATACCAGACTCGATCCAGGCTCATTGAAGGCGATGTGACCGTCTGGGCCAATCCCTGGGGCAGAGGGGGGCAGAGGGGGGCAGAGGGGGGCAGAGGGGAAGGTCAGTGGTGCAGCGCTGGCTGGAGGAAGCAGCGCAGCAGCGCTTGTATCAGCAGGGCTTTCAGTGCTTCCACAGCAGATACAGATCTGAGCCTCCTGTCTGCTCAAGCTCAAATTCGCTTCTCTAAGGAATGAGAGCAAAAGGCCCCTCAGAAACCCACTTCAGAGACTCTTCTCAGTGAGTAGGTGGCAGAATCTTAAGGGGAAACTGATGGGAAAAGCTTGTGTTGAGCTCCTGTCAGCTCAGAGGATGCCAACAGTTTCCTGTTAGCACTGGCAGGTGTGTGTTTTGTATTAAGGACGATTCCAGCCTTGCCTGCTTCTCCTGCTCGGTGTTTCCTGAACAACTCACTCACTGGGCTGAGATACATACAACTGGGGGAGCGGTACATTGGTAGACAAGCACACAAGCACCCAGGGTGATGGTGCAGGGGTTGGCTTCCACTGCAAATCCACCCAACTGCACTGCAAATTAACTCTCCTGCTAATGAGATGGCTCGTGGAGGCACAGCAGCGCCTCCTGCCAGTGCCTAGGGACAGCTACGCCCTCGGGTTCTCACCTCCAACAAAGAGCTCAATCCCTCCAGCTGCTTTGATTTTGGCCTCAAAGGCGTCACACTCTGCCTGCAGATCAGGGGCGTTCCCATCCAGAATGTGAACGTTTTCTGCTGAGATGTCGATGTGCTTGAAGAAGTTATTCCACATGAAGGAATGGTAACTTTCTGGGTGATCCCTCGGGAGCCCTGGTGACAGAGCACACACAGGACTAAGGCCAACTGAAAGAATCACACACCCAACACCCCCCCCTGTGCAGTGGCTGTGGTAACAGAGCACTGTCCCTTGCGACTCCCTCAATGCCATAAGTTGGTTTTGTTTCCCTAAATAGCAAAACCTAAAATCAATCACAATAGCTCCTATAAGACAATGGGCTCATATTAACACACGGTGGATGTTCCAGAAAAGCAGGCACGCACTGTGCATCATCTGCTACCTGTTTGTATTGGTATGAGCAGTTTGTATTGGCCAAAGTAAAGGGACACAGAACTCCTTGAAAGAGCAGAGCGCAGGGCCACTAAGATGGAGTGGAATGCCTTCCTCATGAGGACAGGTTGAAGGAGCTTCAGCTTGGAGGAGGCTGAGGGGTGACTTTATTAATGTTTATAAATATGTAAAGGGAGAGAGTCAGGAGGATGGAGCCAGGCTCTTCTCAGTGATGGCAGTGATAGGACAAGGTGCAGCTGGAGCAGAGGAAGCTCCATGGGAATGTAAGGAGAAACTTTCTCTCTGTGAGGGTGCCGGAGCCCTGGCACAGGCTGCCCAGAGAGGCTGTGGAGTCTCCTTCTCTGGAGACACTCAAAACCTGCCTGGATGTGTTCCTGTGGGATTTAGTCTGGGTGATCCTGCTCTGGCAGGGGGTTGCACTAGATGAGCTTCTAAGGTCCCCTCCAACTCCTAACCTCCTGTGATTAAAAAACCCACCTGCAGAAGCCTGGGGAATAACTTACCCCATGCATTCCCCTCCCTGACCACTGTAAGCCCGCACTGGACTGCCTGCTCCCTACTGCTGCTCGACTGGGACTGATCACTGCCACATCCTGACCAGAGGCACAGCAGCCTCAGCAGATACTTAGCCCGTGGCCTTTTCCACCTTTGGAGCCTCAGGCTCGGGCACTAATCTCGCCGTGCTCTTTCCTCTGAAGGGGCTGTTTCATCACAGCCTCATAAACCCAACAGCCCCCTGCTATCTCAGCGGGGCACAGCTCGGCTGGGCCGGGCGCTGCTCCCTGGACCGGGCCGGCAGCCGAAGCGCCCTTCCAGCCCCGGAGCAAAGGTGGCAGGCGCTGCCGCCCGCCATCGCGGCTCGCAGGGCCGGGCCAGGCCCCGGGCTGGGAGCCTGTGTGGGGCCGGGCAGGGCCCCGCTTCTCGCTCGGGTTTTCGGGCCCCCGCAAAGGGGCCCGGTCCCGCCCCCGGGCACTCACCCACGTACTCGTCCATGTTGAAGGTTTTCACGTACTTGAAGGAGAGGTCCCCGTTCCGGCAGTACTCCACCAGCTTCCTGTAGCAGCCCAGCGGCGTGCTGCCTGCGGGACGGGGACGCGGCCGCTCAGCCCCGGGGCCCGGCCGGGGGCGGCCCCGAGCCCCGCTCCCGGTACCCACCTGTGGGCAGCCCCAGCGTGAAGAAGCGCCCGGGGCCGGGCCCGAAGTGGACGATGCGGTTGCGGATGTACTTGGCGGCCCACTCGCTGGCCTGCGCGTACGTCTCCAGGATAACGAGCTTCATGGCGGGGCCGGGAGCCGCCTAGGCAGGGCGGGAACCGAGCTGAGGAGAGGCGCTACGCCGCCATCTTACCACCGCCCGCTTACCTACCTACCAACCTGCTTGCTTGCTTACCAACCTACCTCTGTCTGCCTCTCTGCCTGCCCGCCTGCCGCCGCTTCGCTCCCCGCCGCCGCCCGGGATCCCCGCGGCGGGCGGGGCCGAGGCAGCGGCACCCTCCGGGCCGCCCCCCTGGCTCCCGCCCCGCCGGTGGGCGGTGAGCGCCGGGCCCGGGCCGGCCCCTCAGCGCTGGAGCCCCGAGGGCGGGAGGAGCCGGTCCCGCCGTGCCCGGCCCCCCGGGGTGGGGACTGGGAATTTCGGGTTAGGATCCAGAGAAGCGGCTCCGCGCTCGGGCTGCCAGCGGCCTGTGCAGGGGAGTCCAGTTATCCACGCTAGAAACAGAGCTTTTAGGAACCAGCCTTGTCCCCGGAGGAGAGGAGAGGAGAGTCGTTAAATGTCCTCGTTCTTCCATGTGCCTGCGGGGGTGTCCCGCCATGGCTGGGATCCGGCCCCGCAGCCAGGCAGACACCCATGAGCCCCAGAACGAAGCCCTGAGGCTCTTCCCAGGCAGGAACAAGCGGCTGTGGCGCTTGGAGCCTTCTGTAGGGACCGGCTGCAGGGCTCAGGCTGTAGGGAGGGTGAGCACCAGTGGCAGCGGTATCCCCCAAAGCCGTGTCTCTGCTGCTGCAGCCTCCAGGCTGCGATGGAAACAGGCCCAACCTCTCCTTGCAAACCTTCGTTTCGCTATTGAGATCACAGAGTCACAGAATCGTAGGGCTTGGAAGGGATCTCAGGAGGTCACTGAGTCCAACTCCCAGATGCAAAGCTCCTACTCCAAAGTTAGACAGCTTTTCGCTTACATTAGAAGAAAGAATAACATAAATCGCTTTGCTAGCATCCAGCCCGTGCAATTCCTTCTGCTTTTTAATAATGTAAATGATCTGGCCAGGCTGAGTGCTCCTGATATTGTCTCATCCTGGATGCTGAGAAATCCTGGCTTGGTTTGCATTTCGATGGGGAATGATGGGTGTCACAGGCCTTAGCCAGGTGGCTGTGGTTGGACACAGGAAGAGTTTTATGCCACAGAAACTAAGTAAATGGATAGTGCCATGTGTTTGCAGCAGCAGCAGCTCGCCAGCAGACAGGGCAGTATTTTGGTGGCTCTAGGGCTGGATCCAGCAGCATCCTCTGCTCTCCTGCACTGCAGGCAGCCCGGGCTTGGGCTCTGCCACTTTTCCCATTGAGGTCGTACTGGTGTGCTGGACCCCTGGGTCCTGTGGACACTGGCAGGAATTAGAGCATCAGTGGGTTCATGGGCACGGGGCAAAGGCTGAGCTGGGGTGGAGGGGCAGTGGGGACCTGTGGGCCTGAACACTTCCCACTCAGGGGCTGGTTCGGTCCATTCGCCTGGTACCACCAGCACAGAGAATCTGGTGAGCATCCCTCCTGACCCACATGCTGATGTGGGAATGGCCGTGAAGCAAACATCCCAGTTACCACAACACACCTCTGGCTTCTGGTGTGCAAAGCCAAAAGTGCTGCAGGGCTGGGGAAGGAGAGTGCAGGGTCACCTCCGTTCCACAAATAACCCACACTGGATGGCTCAGCGTTACCACGGAAACACGGTGAGGGCTGGGAGATTTCTGAAAAGCCAAGGCTGGAGGCACAGACTGCATAGGAATCGATTGCAGGAGACACTGTGGGCTCCCCACGCCAGTGAGCTGCAGGGCAATGACTGTGTCATTCCATGGGGTGACTTGCAGGCTGCCAGGTTTGTCTGCCATCAGAGCAGCCTGCAGACAGCCATGAGCCCATCCCTGGCTGCTCACCATGTGCTTTTCCCTTCACTGTGCCCCCCTCCATGGTATGGAGTGCGGCTGTGTCCAAGGATCAGCCTCACAGCACCCTGCCATGCTGCTGAGACAGCCCCAGCATCAGGACTGGCTTTGGTCTGGATTCAGACACTTGGGATCTCCATGGATTGCAAGGGGTCTGGCTCTTGCTTTAATCTCCCGTGCAAGTGGCTTTGGCAGATGCAGCACACAGACGTAGGAGGCAGCCAGCAGCTCCCAGTAAAAGCAAAACATGTTTTGATAAGGAAAAAAAATCCCTACAGTGGTGCAAGAGAGCCAGGCACGTGCATCTGCTGCCACAGCTGCCCTGTCCTGCCCACATCCTGTGTTTCTGCATGCTTTGCGCAGTCTTAGGTTACTTAGGAATTGCTCTGGGGCTGGGTTCTATGTGTGACTAGCATGCAGGGTATTTTTAGGTATGGTAATTAATGCATGTTATTGTTTCTGTGTTTACAGCTAGCTGTTCAAATGTTGAAGAACTTCCTGGTATCCGAACAGGCTGATTTTCCTTCCTTGCAAAGGCAGCAGATGGAAGGAAACAAACGCTTCTTCCTCTGCAGAAGAAGTTGAAGTCAAACCAAGGGGTTCTAACAAGCACAGCATTTTCTTTCTCTCTGTGGTGAAGTGATTGGAATCAGCAGCACTTGGAGACCAGAGCTTTCACTACTGGGAACTGCTTGGGAGCACTGGGATTTTTTTTTTCCTAAAAAAGTAACAATTAAAGATTTGTCTGCATAAAGGACCCTCTCTCCAATTCCTGTGATTAAAGTCATTACTTAATATCCACCATCTGTCACCTCTTCCGCCTCCAGCATGTCCCACTTACCTCCTCACCCCTAGTTATAAGAAAAGGAGAAACAAGATCCTACATTAGTGAGATCTGGAGGGGAGCTGCTCTTCCCTGCACACCCTGCTCCCTCCGTAGCTTCTCCCAGCAGCACCCAAATCCCCATGAGGAGTTTGTTGGGGGTCACGGAAAGCTGGCATGCATGAGCAGGCAGCTCCACAGAGCACACGTGCCAGCCCCTGCCTGTTTTTACAGGTGAGGCTCCCATGGGTTAAAAACTGCTAGTCTCTGCAGTAAGGGATTTAATCTGGATAGCAGAATTAAATTAACCATTGGTTAATTGTGATTCTTCTGGTAGGATGAAGAAATAATGGAGAAACAAAGAAACTGGTGAAATTGAAAGAACTGGTGAAATTGGTGAGTCAGGGCTTTGAAAATCAGGCTTGGACAGAGTGGGCTATGCTAGAGCAAGGCAGTTTGGAGCTCATTTAAGCCATTAAACTGGGGACCTTTTGAGGTCCAATTTGACCCATCAGCTTCTGTGAATGTTTTGTCTTTGCCTTTTTCTTAATTGGGTCATTTATCACTAGAAAATTAGAAGAACTAGTTTGAATGCCCTGCTTATTTCTTATTAGTCTAGCTTTAAAACCTTTGAGGTTTATTTTTCAGCTTTTAGAGTTCAATATTTATGACAAAGAGTAGATGAAAATTGTTCCCTTCACTGCTCAGTCACAGACACTAATTAGAGGAACACTTGTGCAGCACTAGGGTTTCAGAAGCCTCGGTAATACACTCGATCACTTTCCAATCCTTTCACAGCACAGCCCGTGAGAAAATCACTCAAGAGCAATGACCTCAAGCTTCAGAACGTCTCTTGGGAGAAAAGACATTTTGCACTGGAAGAAAAGACACAAAACACAGAGGTATGAAGCGATTTGCCTAAAACCATGTGGGTATTGAAAGCAGAACCAGTCATGCACGGTAACCGCAGCATCGTCTTTCTACACAGGTTCCCTACACAGAGAGCAGCTGGAAGACACTGCCATCACCCCTCCTGAATTAGCCTTGCTTGGACTAGATGGCCTAACTAGGCAGTGACTTTGACACAAACGGTTTCACCGTGTCTTCAGGATACATCCCAGCATCTTTCCTGCAGGCGTGTACAGGTTGCTTCTTATTTTAGTCTCTACAATGTCCAAGTCAATCAGCGTACAGCTAATTACTGCTGTGGCTACAGCCTTACTTAGGGATATAATCCCACCTCAGCAGCAAGTAAATCCCTGCTTGTCATCAGGACAGCTTCTGTCTGCGGAGAGATTCTCTGTGCAAATTGTGAATCTCATGGAAAGGTGAAACCGGACTGTCAGAGCCCAGAGCTCTCATGCCAGCTCCCTCAAAGGTATCTGCATTGCCAGAAACCAGCCTTCTCCTCCTGTCTCTGGCATTTCTCAGGAGTCACACCTTGAGGTTATTCCTGGCTTAAATGCTTTACAATTCCTGCTTCTCCTTCAGCATGAGAACTGAGCTATTAATTCACTGAGACAACAGCAAACTATCTACTGCAAAGGCAAAATACAGAAAAAAAGGTCCAACCCAGCAACAGCACTGAACAGTGAGCACTGAGGCATGTATTTGGGACTGAGTATGCAGTTCAAAACCACATCCTCAGCTTTAAACGTCTGCAGCTCTCTGAATTTGCAGCTTGGGATCCCAGTGGTGCTGATTCAGCTTTTCTCATCCCAAAGCTGATACATGTAAGTCTCTTCAACCTTAGGGATTGCTGTGGGTAGTTTTGTCCAAGCCTGACTATAGCTGAAAGGCACACATAGAAAATAGAGGTTACACAAGCTGGAAAGTCTCTTACCACAGTAACATTCAATGCAAAACTGCTCTGAATAAATGAATCTCTGTGCTGTTTCCTACACGTGCTTCTCTTGGAAGGAGATTTCAGATCTGCGATGCCATCTGCTTTATGTGGATACGAAAGAGCTGACGGGCCTTTCGGGGGAGTTGGCCAACATCTCATGTTTGCTTCAGCTGCAGTGCAGCACGTCGCAGGCCTCTTCCCTGCCCGCGCAGGCACGTGTGGGCACCATGATGCCACCTTGGGCAGGGCGATGGGTGTCTGACCAAGGTGAGGTTAACGAGGCCCAGGATGGTGCCCGCTTCTCCAAGTGCTGGCCCCAGAGGGTCACCGCTGAGGCGGCATTAGTTTTCAACATGGGTTTACATCAGTTTTCTGATTCCTTGCAGTTTCTTTAACGCTTTCTATGGAAGCTTTCACCCTGATTAATTATACATGAAGCTCCATCATCCCTGTGCAGTGCACAGAGCTTGTAGGGTTACTCGAGCAGCTCCCACAGCCTGCCAGGGAACCTGCTGCCGGCCCACAGCGTCCCCGCGGGCAGGGCCCACCGGGTCCCGCCCGCTCCGGCGGGGGCTCCTCTCGGTCCGGAGCAAAGCACACACGTCTGGCTCCGGCCTGGCCCTCGTCGCCCTCCGGGCACCGGTGGAGCCGGCCTGGCATCACCCCACCGCGGAGCGGCTCTCGCCGGCGGCAGGACGCGGGCCCTGGCCCGTCCCCGCGGGCGGGCGGAGCGGGAGGCGGGTGCGACCGAGCGTGACGGGCGGAGGGCGGGAGCGGAGCCCGCAGCGAAG
>VZTU01001617.1:76929-132336 GCA_013400835.1 Zapornia atra
CGTTCCCGGGGCCGGCCTCGGCGCAGAGCGCGGCGGAGGGGCCGGAGGAGCGACCTTGTCCCCGCCGGTCGTGTCCCTCGCTGGCCCTCTGCGATGCTGCGGAGACGCCCCTTCGCCTCTCGGCTCCAGCGCGCGGGGCAGCGAACTTGTTCTGCTTTGTCTGCAAATTCGCGATGATTTTATATTCTCTTCTGCGTGTGCTCCCCTTGGGCCATACTCGGATCCCCACGGGGCAGAGACCACCCTCACGGAGCTCCCTCGCAGCTTTGGGGTTGTGCCCCCCGCCCTACCCCTGAAGGCGGGCAGGGGTTTTGTCAGGAGAGCTGGCATTTGGGAAGGGTTGGGGGTCACTCTGTGACAGGCTCCAGCTGGTGTGTGTTCCTGACCCGCAGACCCGAGGCTCCGTTACAGCGAGGGGGAGAAATCCCTGGAGACAGCACCCAATGCCCTCCTGCGTAGCGAGGCTCTCACAAGGAATCCCTGTGTTATAACTCTGCCTTGGTAGCATTTCCAGCGTGGGTAGCTTTCTCTTCAGGAAATGAAATGCACCTCCCCATTGGGACGGGATATTAGTCTCGTCGTGACAGCTGGATATGTCTGGCTTTGACATACTAGGAAGGTAAAAGTTAAGTAAAACTTGGGCTTTTTTGGGTTTTGGGTTTTTTTTTGTTTCATTCTCTGCAAAACAGATGTGTTCACTTATGAAGACAAATCTCGTTAGTGTTCTCGGAAACAGTAGGCACAGATAAGCAGGTCTCTTCACTAATCGCCTTTCCCATCAGAGTCCTGCCCTGTTGTTGACCACAACCAGTGTCTTTTACAAAGAGACCTAGCTTCGCTCCCCATCGCCGTGAGCCCGTGGAGAGAGGTGACAAAACGTGCTGAAGGACACTATTAAGATGCTCTTCAGTGACTCCTTACCTGGCTGCTAGGAACAATCCTGGTCTCCTTAAAGAGGAATGTGTAAAGCTGTCGTTTTGCCAGCTCCTGCTAACACATCTGAGAGATGAGTAGCAGACACTGCTATTGCTGTAGAGCGTAACTCCGTGTGGTACCGCAGAGATTAGGGAGGCAGGCTCGCCCCGAAGGATTTATGTTGCTAAAGACAAACAGATAATGGAGGCTCCATGAAAAGACTGGTGTAGCTGGAGCAGAGAATCAGGAGCTCATGTATAAATATATCTACTCTTGTGTAGCTGCTCAGAAATGGCTTTTTTTCTCCTCGCCCTCTGCCAGAACCCTGGTATTTGTGCTGTTGTAAAGTGTGTTACTGCTGAGCTGGCTCTCGACGCTCGGGTTGCTCCAGAAACCCTGCAAGCTGTGGAACTGAAGATGCAGAGTTGGTGCTCAGATGAAGAGGAGATGAGAGGGTGGGAGAGGCTCTCTAGCACTGAGTGTGTCAGGTTTTTTTCCATACTGTGCCTATGAATGTGCCGTTAACAAATGTACCACGTGCTGAGGAAGAAAGACTTGCAGGGAGTTGGTAACCATAAGGGCTAGAGCTGAATACAGGAGCCAGCAAGCAGAGGTGACCTGGTAGAAATTCAGAAGGAGCTCATTTCATCTTTTAAATTACTGGATTATGAGGCAGTAGAGGAGAAGTAAGGATTTTAAAAGTTGATGATTTCTGAGGGGTGCAGTGCATTGGTGGAGTTTGTTAAGCAGCAGAGCAGTTCCTCTGCAGCCAGATGTGATACAGTGTGCAAGCTGGCCGTGCTCGTGTAACCCCTGCTCTGGGGTGTGTATTGGCCTGTCAGCCTGTGTTTAGGAGCAGTGCTGCTGAGGGGTGGGCACTAGTTAACATGTAAAATACTTGTAGGATTCCCAGAGTGTGTGTATTTTCAGGGTTGTGGTTAATGAGGGCGATCAAAGGACAAGAGGAATTGGTAACACAGCGTGAAACCTGAGTGTTTCTTCTTCCACCCCGTTCCTGGGCAGTGCTGCCTGCAGCTGGGGGCTGTGCTGGGCTGTGCACCCCCAGCCTCCTTTGCAGCAGGCTCACAGCCTGTGTCGGCTCAGTGATAGGTGTGGTGTGTAAGGGACGTACAGTGGCATATGGCTTATTTTCTAAAGCTAACTTTCTAGCCCATGTGCTTTGTTCAGGCATTAGATAATCTGATAAAAAATAGCCAGTGATGACGCCTGTGGATGCTGTGGCAGTCTGCTCTGATACACCAAGGAAGTGGTGCAGCTTGATGAAGACTAAAGCCAAAAGCCCAGAGAAAGGATCTCAGCTCCCCCCGGCCCCTTCCTGCGGCCTGGGCAGTGTGTGGGACTGGGGCAGCCCCCTGGGTTTGGTTCCTCCTTCCTTTGCCAGCACCGTGCTGGGGCTGTGCTTGTTGGAGGTGGGAATGGAGATGTCTGGGAGGAGGAAGGCTGCAGCACCCCTTGGTGCCCTTACTCTGGGGCAGTGCTGTGTCCTGAAACAGGGTACTGGGAAGCTGTTCTCCTTTGGACCTGCCATTGGGTAAGTTATACAGCGATGCTATTAGCATTAGGTGGCTCAAAGCCATTTAAGTTCCCTCCTGGATTGTGAGATGGGAGGCAGAACTGTGTTTCATTCTTAGAATGGAAACTAGTCTCCATTGTGGAAAACATATCCAGGGTTTTAATAGGTTTATTTACACTTTAAGTTAACTGAAGCGTGGTTTTTACTTGAGGCATTTGAAAATATACGTGGGGTGTACGAGTAATGTAAACCCACCTAGAGAATGGTGGGTGTGTTAAATACTGAAGACACAGTCCTTTCTAAGTGATACCTCTTCCTGCTCCCGTTGGAAGGCTTACATGGATCATGAATCATTCCTTAAGGGGAGGTGTCTATGGGAAGCATAAGAAAGAAAGATGTTTTCCACTTGTTTTGTCTGGAGAAGAAATGTATTGCTGAAGATGTGATGGGAATGTGGTTTGAATCCATGAAGGACCACGATCCTTATTTAATATCTGGGGAGGCTGGAGTGAAATAGGGGCCATCACTTGGCACCTTGTGCTTACCTTAAGCTTGTGTTTAATTTTTCAGCTGAAATAGGCACGCAGACTGATGCTAAGAGAGGAGAATATGCCATATTTTTTTAATGTCAGCAGTTAGAATCAGTGATGCCAGGGGCTGTTCGTTTCCTTGGTGAGGCACTGGCAGTGTGCAGGAGATGAGCTTGCCAGAGATACAGGCAGCTGATAGGAACGGTAAGGAAATCGCCAGGGTAGGTGGTTTTGCACTGTATTTTTTGGTGTGTTTTTTGTATTCAGAGAAGTAGGCTGGGAGGGGGGGGCATTGACATAAACCCAGCAAATATTGAAAACAAAGTTGGGGTGCGGAGTCAGGTCTCTTGCACAGGCACTGCCAGGTTTTGCTGCAGCTGGTGGGGCCACGCGCTGTCTGAAGCTGCCCCAGCCCGGGTTTGGGTGGCTGACATCTCCCTGTGGTGTTCTCACCTGTCAGGTGAGTTGGCAAGGCTTTTGGAATCCCCTGTGAAAAATTATAGAGTTCAACCATGTGCCATCTCTAAAACTCAAAGGACTTGGGAAAGGCAGTGGAGCAGTAGTGGTCCAAGATCATCGCGTATGTAGCTTGGGTAACAGCAGGAAATAGCCTCCCATGCAAACTTTAAAAAACCAAATTGTCTCAGGTATCAGGGTTGTGTTGGGCTCTTCCTGGGGCTGCTTTGGTGGCTTGAGACAGGACAATTCAGTGGGACTCTAACCCAGTCTGGGAAGCAGATCTAGGGACAGTCCGTTCACATTGGGAAGTGGCTCACAGCCGTGGTACTGCTTAGGGGAGCTTAGCATCAGGGTTTAAAAGTAGCCATACTGGAGGCAGGTAGCAGGAGGTTTGTGTGTGATCCTTCATTGTTGTGAGTAGTAAGAAGTACTTGTTGTAAGGTATATGCATTTGTTCTGCTTCTGCCTCTTGTGAAATACCCAAACCTGATACATGGCAGCTCTGTGAGATTCTTCTGTCATTGAAGATACATCACATTCCTCATATGACAATTACAAAAATGTGGTATTGTGAAGATCTTAAAAGATCTGGAATTCTTTCTGTCGTGTCTGAATGTCCAGAAGGAAGGTTAATGTGATCCTAAATATCACAGTCAGGCCTCATGCTTTGTTAAGTGTTTGAAATTTAATTACAGCTTTATATATATAATTTATTATATGTTAATGTTTTATATATTTATACATAACTATTATGTTTTTACAATAAATTATATATATATATTTATATATAAAGCACCTATCACCATATTGATAGCCTACCTCTTCTGCATTGAGGCCTTGAACACTCAGACCTGAGGACAGTCTGCAGGACAGGCTTGTGCTGGGCCAAGCACTTGTTTAGTGTAGCTAGAGCAGTATAATTCCCCACGTGAATCAGGTCAGTGTGAGGCGTGTTCCCCTGTTGCCAGGCCGTTAGCTGCAGTGAGTCAGTGAGGAGCAGCATCCTCGTGAGCACGAGTTGTGTTTTGATGGACGTAAAGCTGTCTGATCTGTGGTTTTACCTTGGTAGCTGGGAGGGTTGTTGCAAACATGCCTGTAGGCTGGATGCTCCTGCACAGTCCTTGCTCCGTGCATCCTGCTGTGCGCTTGCTGCAGGCAGGTCTGGCTGGGAGAGGAAAAAGAAGGCGTTTTTGGAGGAGGGGAGTGGAGGCATGGTTTCCAGTCTGTTACTACACTGAAGGAGTAGCTCAGGTCAGCAGAGACCTCCGGAGGACGCTCCCCAGCGCTGGGCTGTGCTTAGGGCCCTGGGGAGAATCCGTTCCCCAGCACAAGGCTTGGGCAGGAGCACCAAGCATCGGCATCCCCCAGCACAGGGACAAGCCAGGGAGGGTTTGCTTACACAGTGTGACTGCCAGGTGTGTCACCTCAGAGCTGCACAGCTCGCTCGATACCGTGCCAGAGCACAGGTACTGGGGGCAGACACGCTCTTCAGGCCTCCAGTTAAATGACCTGGAAGTGCCTATGGGAGAAAACAGTTATTTGCTCATCAAGGAGAGGGCTGGTGCACGTGGGTTGACTTAATAGCTTATCATTATTCCTGCTGATTAATAAGTTGATATTCTGCGTTGGGCAGGAGTCAGGATTTCAGACCAGGGTATGTTTAAAGTGAAGCACAAGGCAATAAAAATTATTCTCTTCCACTTTGGAGCTGTTGGAAACTTTCATTTGCTTCTGAAAAGCCAGAGATGTGAAGGAGAGAAGCAAGGAGAACTCCCAGAAAGCACAGCAACAACAAACTCGAGATGTGATGAGGACTGTCTTCATTTCAGGGCTCCTGTGGGGTTTCTGTGCAGTTCTACCTCCTGTGCCAGAGCATGCAGTAGGAACTGAAGCTCAGTACGCTGTGGTGACACACGGCTGGGTTAGTGTATCACTGATGATGTCTTGCTAAGGTGAGGCTTATGGTAATCCTGAGTTAGGGTAAGGAATATTTGTGTGTGGCCTAAGGACTTGGGGCAAGGGGAGGTTAAAAGAAGATCCAAACCTATGCTAAGTTCAGAAAATTCGGAAGAATTATTAAGTACATTCAGTGGAAATGCTTATTCAAAGTCGATGTGGAAATCTTTCAGAGCATTTTGTAAGCTGTGAGCCCCGTGCCACTGGGCTGTACTTGCACGTGATGTGTCTGAGGCAGGGGGAAGTGGCAGGCAGAGGGGATGTCTTGCTCAGGGCTGAGCTTCTCACGGTGCTATTTGGAAAATAAATGTCCCTGGGCCTTATCCATTCTGCCAGGTGACTTTCTGTTGGTTTAGCAGTCTGGTGGGGGAAAAAAACTGACAGCCAAAGTTTAGGTCTAATACCTGCAGGCAGTGCTGTAAAGACTGGCTTGTTTTTTAATGCCACACATTAAAATCCCAGAATCGAAGAAAGAACACCCAGCAGCCTGAGCAAAGCAGGTGTAAGTCAAACACGGCTTCAGTTGGGTTCTCCAGGTGCTGAAGACCCTCAGCAGTGGCCCAAAGGGGAACTTCCTGCAAACCCCAGGAGCGCAGCCTTCCTCCTGCCATGTCCCACCCTTCCTCATCCTGCACCCGGCGCTGCGCAGGGCCGCTGGACCGCACAGCGGTGCTGGGCCGAGCCAGGCCTGATGACTCAGGCTTCCTGTCACATGAACCCTCGCTGCTCTGCTAATAAGCACTTAGGTGAATTGTAGATGCCTGGAATCACTAAAAAGGCTGGAAGGCATCGGTGTCCCTCGTCCCTTAGAAATCTGTTCGGTGTAACTGTGCACCTCCTGCAGCCCCTGGCCCCGCTGTAAAAAGCAACCCAGCTTTTCCTGTCGGTCCCTGTGTGTTCACCTTGCTTGCTCCCACGGGATGCCCTTGTAAGAATGTATGTGTGTATTTCTGCTGTTGAAAGAAGAACATGGTAAGAGTTCCAGTGGTAGGAATTCATATTGCACCCAGCTCTCCCTGTCCTCTTTTATTTCATCTCTCGCAGCGTTGTCATGCCCAGTGCTTTCCTTTCCCTTCCTTGGAGGTTGCACTTTTGGGTTGGATGTGTCTTCTTAGGAACATCAGGAGTTCATTTCTTCTCCCCCCCCCGGCTGGGAGAGCAGGTAATGTAGGGTGTGTGGTACCCAGGGAAGGTCCCCAGGGTGTCAGAGCCTTTCTTCCCCAGCTGACAGACTGCACCCTGCATAGGCAGAAGAGAAAAGGGAAGAAGTACTGAATTTCCATGGAAAGACTCCACCCATGGTGGAGCTTTTTCTGAGAATTCATAGACATAAAGCAGTGGGAGAAACTGAATCAACTAGTTTGAATTTCACTGGATTCCCCCTTAGCTTGCTCCTCTCATGCTGTGTGGAGGCTGCCCTTCAGTTTCCACAGCAGTGCTCGCTCTTTTTTAACATTTTTTAAAGCTTATTTTAATAGGCAATTACTTCCTAAGTTAGTTAGCATTTTCTTCTAATGACCAGACTCCACGGGGTTTGTGAAAGAAGGCGGTTTTGTTTCTTGGTGAGGGCTTGTGCTGAGTTAGCTGGTTTGAAAAAGATATGTTGCCCTTGGAGGAGCCGCTGCAGCTTCTCCTGTTAATTACTTGGCACCCCGAGGCTAATTAAAGCTGCAGAGGCAGGTACCTGCCACCTCTGCCCTGCTACCCCATGGCCTTGCTCCTGGGTGCAGCGAGGGATTGGCTGTAGTGCTGCTGACAGCACTGGCATCTGGGCCAGGAGGTTAAACGTTCATCGGATAATGAAATCCTTATTCCTCAAGGAAGTGGTTTGCCTTTGTGCCACAAGGGACAGTTCTTACCCAGGTTTGGAGCTGACCAGCTCCCTCTTCTTTCCCACCTTTCCTCTCTAGAAAATGTGAGCAGGGAGAGGATGGAGGCTCGCTGTGAGAGTAGCAAGATGATCCTCATTTGGTGAAACAGAGTCCCATTTCTGTCAGGGGTTGTTGTTTCAGTACAGCTCGACGGTGACAGCGCTGCTGAATTTTTCCTGTGTGTCCTGGTGTTGTTCCTTTCCCTTTGTCCCTCTGGGCCAACCCCTGGACCTGCCCTCGTGTCCTTGCCTGTGACCCAAGCCAGCCAGATGCCTTGAACAGCAGGTGTGTTTAAAATCATTGTGACATGACTGGTGTAGGGACCTGTGACACACCGACTGTGCCGGCAGCATGCACACCGAGGAGGTGGAAAGCCAGTGGGGACATCATGCCTGGCCACTGCGCAAGGAGCAGCTGATTGTGGTTCCTCATCCTGTGCACACTGGTGGTTGTGGAGGGGAGCAGCTCTCCAGTTAATGGCAGAGAAAGTGAAACAATCCACGCTTCTCTTGGCAAGCTGGTAGGACTCACCTGTCTCGGGTCAGACGTGACCATGGGGTTTGGATGCAAATGTCCCATGAATTGCACTTAAAACATCTGAGGAAGTTTGGGCTTTCAAGAGGACATGGAAGTGGTATGATCTGAGGCAGCAAAGGCAGGAAAAGCCCAAGACACAGAACAGTTCTGTATAAAACAAGCCCTTCATTTACAAGTGTGAGCTGATTTGTTTGGTTTGGGTTTTTTTTCCTGTTAAGACAAACAAGTAAAATAAAAAATATCCCCACCCCCTGTGCTAAGTGCTTGGGCAGCATTAGAATGGCAATGTTTCTCTCCAAAACCAAAAAGCCAACACTATTAAGGATGGCTTCAAGAGGGTGGGCATGTAGGAGGGTCGTTAGGGCTCGGGATGTTAAGGAAGAAGCTGCAGGGTTGCTGCTGTTCCATGGTGATTAGGAGGGTGCTGCCTCTCTGTGCAGGCTCAGGCCCACGGGGCTGTATTGCAAGGAGTTGTCCTTCTGCATGAAACCTCAGCACCTTTGTCAGTGAGATGTGGAGAAATGGGAAGGAAAAAAACCTGAGATGGCAGCTGATGGGTTAACTCCTTTCTGGTGTGTTTTGCTTTGAACCCTTCTGGGTTGGGACAGTCAGCGTCTCTGATCAAAGCCTGTGTCTGTGTACCTGCCTCCCGCAAGCGACGCCCCGCACTCCATAGGCGCCGTGGTTATTTATACAGGCTCTGTGGGAAGCACAGTGCACAGAATAAACCCTCTCCTCAGTCATGCAGTGAGAAAGGGTGAAGGGAAAGGGCAGGATCCATACGTACGTGGATCATTATGTAATGTGTCCATGGAAAAAGCCTCGGGCAGCACCAGGGTCTTTTGCTGGGTGGCTCATGGTTATTTCCTCGAGTAAAACATGCGACTGCAGCTCCTAAGCAGTGTGGGCTGGGGGCTCTGAGGGAGTGCCAGGGCAATGGAAAGGTACTGAAGAGATACCTACTGAGCTTTGTTGAATTGAGTGTGTGAGGGTCTGATTAAAAAACATGTTGAAGCTGAGGTGGGCTGTTGATCACTGCGAGTGGGAGGGATTGGGAGTGAAGCTGAGCAGCCGCCTCACATGATGCCAAGGAGCAGTTGTCTTCCTGAAGAGTCTGCCAGGTGCAATTAAAACTACAGGGGTAATTTCTCTCAGAGAGAGTGGTGAGGGGCTGGAACAGGCTGCCCAGAGAGGGGGTGGATGCCCCATTCCTGGGGGTGTTCAAGGCCAGGTTGGCTGGGGCCCTGGGCAACCTTGTGTAGCTCCAGGCATGGAGGTTGGTGGCCCTGCCTGTGGCAGGGGGTTGCAGCTCTGTGATCCTTGGGGTCCCTTCCAACCCAGCCCAGTCTGGGATTCTATGATTCTATGAATTTCACAGGAGCTGAGAAAGCCCCTTAACGCCTCTTGTGTTTGGGTCTGTTCAGCTGCAGAATGAAGAGGAGCCAGGCGAGACTGCACCAGTGGTGAGCGATGCCCCTCCGCCTTACAGCAGCATTTCTGCAGAGAACACAGGTAAATTTAACTGAAAGCAACAGCTGGGTTTGCTCTCTTGCTCTTTCTTACCTCCTTAAGTGTTCTCCTTATTGACTGATGGTGTTGCAGCATCCTTGCTAAGGCTGCAAAGGATCAGAATCGATCCAGGGACACTATTGTTACTTGTGGTTTAGAAGATGCATTTTGGCTACATTCATCTGATGTCATCCCATCAAGTGGTGTTCCAGTTACATTTCACAGTGTTCTTAATAGATTGAAGACAGTTAAAATCAAAGTGCTGTGAGGATTTGTAGTTCCCCCCTTGATATTTGGCGTTTGGATGATGCTGTGCTCCTTCCAAAAAGGGCTTGTTACTTAAAAGGGACTAAAGAATCCACTCTTCCTGCAGCTGTCAATAACTAAGGACCTGGTCATAAGGATTATACTTGTGATTTATCACACTGTCGTGTTGCTAATAGCTTTTAGCAGTACAGCTTGCTTTGTCTTGGTTGTGTGTTGGAGCCTTTTGGCTTAGATAAATCTCATATTTTTCCCTCCAGAACTCTTACAGTCAGTTGTTCAAATAAGGGTGTGAATCAAATGTGACAAACTGTCAGTCTCACAGCCAGCTTGGGGCAGGAGTTGGAATATCCCGTTTCTCAAGCTGCCCGTCACGTATCCTGCCTTGGCACACTGACCTGTTAGTTCTGGGGCCTTGCTGTGCCTCAGCGACTGGGGCTCAGAAATGCTCTGTCTGGTTTGTGTTCCAATCCCTCTCCTCACCATCAGAGAACGATTTGGAGTCTCTCTTTGGGCAGATTGGTCAATGGGAGCTGAAGGCCTGCAGTGATCCTTCTCTGGCTCACTCGAACCACTTGAATTTGGAACTACAACTGCTGCTGTTTATTGAAGCCAGGAGAGTCACAGCATGGATTGTTTTAAAAATAAACCCAGCCAGGCCTGTTAAAGCAGTGCTCTGCATACTGCTTTATGGTAGATAAGGCTTTTTCCTTCTGTTCCTGTGGTTTTTTGCCTTCTGGGATGGTGAGAGGCTGGAAGGGAGGGGAGGGGGCGGGAGGGAAGGCTTCAGCAGTCTGGGATACTGGGGTCTTTGAAGCCACCTGAGACATTTCTCATTCCCAACACAGTGTTCTTAAGGAACTGATGACTTACCTTCTGTATTGCTTTTTTTATTCCCCAGCTTACTTTGACTACAAGGATGAGTCAGGCTTTCCTAAGCCTCCATCTTACAACGTGGCCACGACGCTGCCGAGTTACGATGAGGCGGAGAGAACCAAGGCTGAAGCCACGATTCCTCTGGTTCCTGGAAGGGTGAGGAGCTTGGCTGGCTGCACATGCATCATGTTTCTGCTTGAACTCCTGCTGATCAAGTGTCAATTATTGATGGATTTGCTTAAAGCTTTCTTGCATGGTGATGGCACAGGCTCCCAAGGGTTCAGTGGCTCATTTTGTTGGGTTTTTTTAATTTTCCTCTGGGCAGCTATGGTGCTGTAAGGCATCTCAGTAATGCCTGTGTGTGCTCTCCACATCCCTTTGGCCAGCTGACAGAAGCACTGTGCTGTATCTGTGTGCACTATTGCTGGATTTTTTTAAAAAAAGATTGAAGATTAATTGTTCAGCCAGTTAGCATATCTACCCTTGATAGTCCTGCTGCTTGCTTGGTTGATTTTTCCAGAGGTCAGTGTAGCTGATAAAAGGATGCTAAAACCATTCTGTCAGAATAACTGTTTTTTCATTTTTTATTTCTCCCAGCATTATCTCTTGTCCAGCCTCTTCCCCCACCTCTGTTAACATTAGATGTCTGCTCCTTATTAGACTCCTCCACAGAACCCAAATTCCTTGCTGAGATGAGGTGTTTTGGGGTGTTTTTGTGAGTAGGGGAATTCTTTCCAGTGAGAAGAACATCGTGCTGGATCTGGACTATCTTTCAAAAAATAAAAATACCACCAGTGACTTAATATCCCATCTGAGGGTGAGAAGCAGGGATTTTTCCTGCTTGCATTTGTAGCCTTTTGAGATTTAGGATCCCCCAACAAAGGGCTTTCCTTAAATGTAGGCAAAGCCTTTTGCATCCTTCCATTGTCCTCTGCTCTTTGAGGGCTGTACACCTTGCTGGCTTGCTCATGAAGAGCCACACACAGACCTGGGGTTGCTGCACCAACTGGACTGACTGAAATCCACCCCTGTCTTGTCTCCCTTGGGTTTGCAGGATGAGGACTTTGTGACACGGGATGACTTTGATGACACTGACCAGCTGAGGATAGGAAACGATGGCATTTTCATGCTGACCTTCTTCAGTAAGTGCCCTGTGGAACTGCCTTTGTGCCAGGCAGTGACCCAGGATAGCTGGGGTTGTGTTCACACTTCTGGTTGTGTAGCACCAGGAAAAAACCTGTGTGCAAAGGCCTGGAGGTTGGTGGCCCTGCCTGTGGCAGGGGGGTTGGAGCTCTGTCATCCTTGGGGTCCCTTCCAACCCAGACCATTCTATGATTCTATGATTCTACTTGGAATACACAGAGAGCCTGACCTGCTGCTTCTCTCCTGTTCTCCAGTGGCATTCCTCTTCAACTGGATTGGATTCTTCCTGTCCTTCTGCCTGACTACTTCGGCCGCGGGACGATACGGGGCCATTTCTGGCTTTGGTCTGTCTCTTATTAAGTGGATCCTTATTGTCAGGGTAAGTTGTGCAGTGCAAAGCCACCTACACAGCCCCTGGTGCTCCTTTTCCCTGCCTGGTTTGATCTTGCTCACGCTGTAGTTGGTTATAAATGAAGCTTTTTTAAACAACACAGTACCGGTTCTGCCCAGTATGCTGTGCCTATGGTGCTCCTCTGGGGAAAAGTTCTCTCAGGTGTGGGGTGACTGATGAGGAGAGGGAAGCAGGGGCACAAAAATCAGGAGGTGTGAGGTTTGCTTTTTGCTGGAGGAAGAAGAGGCAGCCACTGCTTCATCCCAGGGATGGGAGAAGCCCGCTGGTGCCCTCTGGTGCGACACGCCTGCGGCACAAGCAGGAGGGGAGCAGAGGAAACACACTTTTCCTTTAGTTCCATGTAAACTCCGTGCACATCCAGGCTGCTGAAACATCCACTGTGCTCCCCTCCACCACGGGGAGAGGAAGGGGGTGACTGGTATTACGGGAGCCTGGATGCAAAGCTCTGCCTGTAGCAGCAAGGAAGGCTGATGTAGTATTCTTAAAACGTGGAGGAAGGGAAAGAGAAACCTTTCTGGAGAACACCACCACCAAAAGAGATGTGTTGATGCTGGAAGGGATGGGAGGGTGGAAAGTCAAAGTGGTGTTTGGAGGGATTGTGAGAACATATCAGATATCTGAAATACCAGAAAGCTTTATCTGGAGCCTGTGAGAAGAGGGTGTCTGAAAAGGGCCTGCAGACACCTCAGGCCCAAGTCTGAATTTCAGACAAAAAAATCTCATTAGTTCTGCGTAAGTAGAAGTAGAAAGTGTTGATGTTAGGGGTGTCACTTAAGGAAAACCTTAAATGACAGTTTGTGGCAGTAGCTTGTTCCCTGCAGCCTGTGCAGCTGAGGGAACGTGCTGTTCTGTGAGGTCTCCTGCATGCAGTGGGCCTGATTGTGTTACTGCTGAACTTGGGGAGATTGGGGATCAGAAACTGCCATGTGCTCTAACTTATTTTTTCTTTTTTGCTCCTTTTTTAGTTCTCCACCTATTTCCCTGGTTACTTTGATGGCCAGTACTGGCTTTGGTGGGTCTTCCTTGTACTGGGTGAGTGTTTGCCTGCATGCTTAAAGTGCAGTTAGGGCTTCTGTGAGCACAGCTTTACTGGCTACTAAAATACGTGTGTGCAGATGTAGAACTGTGACCCCCATAGTACCCTCCTCTTCCTGGATGCCATATACCTTCTAAAGGTACACATAAACACTGTCCCTGTTGTCACTCCTTGGTGGCAGCATCCTGTTGATCATCCAGAAGAAGCAGAGAAGAACAGTGCTTGTCTTCCAAGCAACTGATGTTCAATCTGTATTTTTATCTTAAGTGGAAGAGCAGGTGGCAGTCTGTCTGTCTGTCTTTTATCTTTTTCCTCCTCTGGAAGTGTCTCATCTCATTTGGAGTCAGCAGCATTGGGATTGCCTAAGGCAAGTTTCCCTTGAGATTGCCTGAAATTGAAAGATTAATTAAAAATAAAATAAAAATTTAAAAATAAAAATTAAAAAATTAAATAGAAGTAAAAATAAAGATTCATTAAAAATACAGTAATCTTGCATTTAAGCTGCTGTTGTGCATCCCAGTGACTCCCCACAAGCCAGGGTGAGTGGAACAGCTCCCTCTCTGATTGGAGTTGCAGCACATCTGTTAACTGGAGAACTGTTTCTTCCCTCTAGGTTTTCTGCTGTTTCTCAGAGGATTTATTAATTATGCAAAGGTTAGGAAGATGCCAGATACTTTTTCCACTCTCCCCAGAACCAGAGTTCTCTTTATTTACTAAAGGTAAGCATTCTGCTTCCCCAAAGTTGTTCTGTTTTGGTTTTAACTATTTAGTGCCTCTTTTAGGTGAGACTTTTCTGTACTTGAATGGTTTGGGAACACAAGGCAGCAGGAAAGAGTTGTGTTTTGGCATCCCATACACAGCTCCTGTTCTACAGAGTCTCCACTGACCTGGGGAGCAGAGGAATACTTGTCATTTCTTCCTGAGTTTTTGCCTTGAGGAACTGGAATCTAATGAGTATCCATGAGTGAAGCCTGAGAACAGAGTCACTGCCCTTTGGTGCTGCCCTGTGCTTGGCAAGTGTCAGAATAAATCACGTGCCTGAGACACGTGGGATGTCCCAAACATGAGCACAGGTCACAGGGTGTCATTAGAAGGTGCTGATGTCTTTGGCTGATGTCCCAGAGAGAACAATTTGCCTGAATTTCATTTGCTGTTGGAGTTTCCTGCCACATTCCTTCTGGAATTAAACCTTGCACACCTCTGCTCTGTGAAAACCACTCCCTGTGCTCCAACACACGATCCTGCCTGACCATCTTTCCAAAATCTTAATGCCTACAGGTCCTTCCCTTGGAGGCTGAACCCTTCTTAATGGGACTTTGAAGAAGGAGGCTTAAGTAGTTGAAGCCTTCTGGCCCGTTTCCTGCTCAGGCAGATAATAGCCTTGCAGGGGAAGGAAATCCTGTAACAGGCTGCTTCCCAGATGGCAGGGGGGTTGGAAGTCTATGATCCTTGGGGTCCCTTCCAACCCAGAGCATTCTATGATTCATTCTGTGGCCCTGCAACACGATGCTCCCTCTAGAAACAGCACAACACCCTACATTTCCCCAAGACAGGATTGCAGCTGGGACAGTGGTATAAAGAAACCCAGCAAGCCCCAGCTTTAAATTGAGGGGTCGTTAAACTGGACAGGTTTTAAAACTGAGGCTTGATTTTTTCCAAGCATGCTCTCCTTTTATGGGAAACTACAAATTGCACCAGACTCTTTGCTTCTCCTCTGCAGTGAGAATGGGCTGCACAAACCAGCCGTTGTGCAGCGCTTCCCAGCTCGCCTTTTCCACTGGTGATACTGGGTAAAAATAGTTCAGTCAGTTTGTTGAAGTGTTTTGGTTCTGTTTAATGAAGTTAGGGTTTATGAGCCCCTCCAGGATCTGTAATATCCTCTGGGATTCCTGCTGAGTCACCCCAGGGTTTATTTCCCTGCCTTTATGGTCACAGAGTGTGAGTGTGCAGCCATCACCTTCATCATCTCTCCTTTGTTCTCACTGAGCATTATTTTAATTTTGCTTCTTTCCTGCAGTGTAGCTTTTCATTTACCAAAGGAACTGTTCTGTGTCTTGTGGCACAGGCTTTTCCTGTGTTTGAAATTGGGATTTTTCAAGGCCAGGTTGGATGGGGCCCTGGGCAACCTTGTGTAGCTCCAGGCCTGGAGGTTGGTGGCCCTGCCTGTGGCAGGGGGGTTGGAGCTCTGTGATCCTTGGGGTCCCTTCCAACCCAGACCAGGCTGGGATTCTATGATGTTTGAGATCTTTTGTGGCTCCTTGCTTGTGAGGATAGAGGTGTGGGTTTCTTCAGTATTTTCTTTATTTATTTGTTTCTTCTTTTGGTCATTTCAGCCCTTTCAAAAAGCTGTTATCTCTTTTAGGTATCTTAAGATAAACACCTAGAATAATTTCTGAATATTCCTGCTTTGACACTTCCCCTGAAAATAAATCTTTGATCCTAAATTACAAGCAGGGAAACCACAAAAGCCTTGGATGTTCCCTGTCTGGTTGCTTTTAAGATTAGATTTCCACTAATGAAAAGGGCACGGGGAGCGATGGGTGTCATGAGAGAGCAGGGATAACTTCTAGGAAATGAGGAGGGGAAGAAGAGTAGGATAATTAGCCCAGATCAGGTAATAATGGCTGGTGAAAATTAATCTAATCAACAGGTCAGTGTTTAGTATTCAGTGTGTGTGTGTGCTAGTGGAGGAGTTTATCCAAGGCAGGGCACATCCATGGGCGTGGTGGGAAAGGGCAGGACAAGTGTAAAGAGCCCTGTCCAGCACAGCCAGAACGGGCAGCTGGAAAGAGGTGAAACTCAGACTCACCCTGGGTGAGCACAGCAGCTAAAGACCAGTCACACTGTGTTCTCTCAGTGCAGAGGCAGTGTGGGGACAGGACAAGGGGCCATGGCCTCAAGTTGGAGCACAGGGAGGTCCCCCCCACTCTGGGGAAGAACTTCTTCCCAGTGAGGGTGAGGGAGCCCTGGGACAGGCTGCCCAGGGGGTGTGGAGTCTCCTTCTCTGGAGAGATTCCAGCCCCTGTCCTAGGGACCCTGCTTTGGCAGGGGGTTGGACCCCATGGGCTCTGGAAGCCCCTTCCAACCCCTACAGCTCTGTGATCCTGTGGTTTCACACACCCATACATGTTTCTGCCAGCGCTGCCTGACTCAGTGTCTGGTTTCCCCCAAGGAATTTAAACCCTTCAGCCCCCTAACATCCACACAAAACTCCTGAGCATCTTGCTGGAGTCAGGCCATTGTGAGCTGGGATGCTTCACAAGCCTGTAGACATCCTGCACTCTTTGTGAGCGACATCCTTCTGCTGGCCAAAATAGCAGTCTAACTATAGTTTCAATATTCAATATCCTTCTCCAACAGATGTTTTCTGGCAAATGTCTTCCTGCATTAGTGAATTCTCCCTCAAGAAGCAGCAGGACACCTGCAGGAAGTGAATCAAGACTCTGGAGTAGAAGAAAAAAGAATCACCTGCTTTAAAATAAAGGAAAAAGAAGTACTGTTGGAAATAATTAAAAAAGGAGAAAGGAGAAGCATTTCTTTCTATTTGTTTCTAGGTGTAAAATTTTAATAATTAATGCAGAATTCTGTAATCATTGAGTCATTAGTGGCTAATGTTTGAAAAAGCTATTGCAGTCGAGTCTGTGACGTGCTAATAAAGCCTTATATCCATAGTTCCTGTAGTGGTTTCGGTAGCATGAGCCCTGCCCCGGGGCCAGCAGGGGACAGGCTTGCTTTATTTCCTCCCTCCTCCCTCCCGGGATGGGTTTGGGCTCCGCTCTGTCCTCACAGCCCGCAGACAGCTGCCTGCCCCTGGAGCCAGCTCGGAGAGCTGCGGTGATGCCAGCCCCACGGTGATGCTAGCGGCTGTAACGCTGCAGCCGCTCAGACCCTGCAGCTGCCCAGGGGCTGCCCAGAGGGGTGAGTTGATGCAGGGCAGGTTCTGGAGGTGTGAGCAGGAGAGAGCATCGTCGTGGTGGTGGCACAGTGTTCGGGGTGTTCACTAAGTCTGTCTCCTCAGTGTTGTAGCATACACTCCCCTTTCCTCCTGCCTCCTTTTGGGACTCCGTAGGGCTTTCCACGGTAGTGTGAAAACGAAAGAGCACCCCCAGACTCTGTACAAACACTCCCCTTGCAGAAACAAAAGGCCTTTTGCTTTCCTTGGGCTTGGGACTTGTGGGACAGCTCCTCACCTCCACCTGTCACTCTCTGCTTTCCCCCCTGTGTTAGCCCAGGCTCGGAGCGGTGTGAAGGTGGCTGGCATGTGCACCCCCCGCGCCTGCCCCGCGGTCGCGCTGCTCGGGCTCTGGCTCTGTCCGACTGTAAATAGAGCAGAAGGTTAATAAATGTCTCTTCTGTAGTACGTGTGGCTGTGGAAGGCTTTGTTCAGCTCCCATACCTCCCTGTACGGGCTGCAGATGCAGGGGATCTCTGGGGCTCCCCTGACTTCCCACAGGTGTGACACAAATCAGCGGCTCTGTCTTCCTAACCAGGTTTTCAGACCCCAGTGCCAGCCTGGCAGCGTGGGGAGCAGCCACTCCCCTACGATTTGGGGTGCGCTGGGGTTTTCCTGGCCTCACATCTCTTGACTTACCCACCTCCCAGAGGGGTTTGCTTGTGGGTTTGGTTCACAGCTGAACTTCTCCAGGGTACAGTCCTCACTAAGCAGGGCTTAGGATTTAGACAGAGACTCCCTTCCTTTTTGAACAGGAATAAGTGGACTCAGTGAGAATCACAAAGTTTATCCCACCAGGCAAAAATCTGTAGTGTTGGGGAACCCAGAGCTGCATTTGCCCAAACTTGGTGGATGAGCCTGGTGTTTGCTCTGTGGCGTCTGGGCCTTATTTGGTCTTGTACACTGGGAGAACTGGAATCCTTGGCATTCCTGCTTCTCTTCCTGCGGTGGCCTGAAGCTGCCGGCACCTACTGCCGGTGGTTCATCACAGGCAGTGGGTGGGTGACACCGACTCCCAGCTCAGATAATTATTTGGGGTTGGTGACAGCTCAGCCACAGGTCACTGCAGATCACCCAGCAGTGACCAAATTAAAACCTTTGCCCATCCTGCCTGCATTCCATCAGCAAGGTGGGTTCTTCCTTCCAGCATCATGAGCCTCTGAGCGGGTTCAGACAGGACTCAGACCCCGCTGAATGGGATTTCATCTCTTGGTGGTGGAAACCAGGATGCTCCATCCATCCTCCTCCTCAGAAGGGACAGGGCTGTGTTGGCTCAGCCCTCACCATGGCCAACACGTGTGCCTTCCAGCGCAGTTTAGGACGTGCTGCCTCAGTCAGTGATCTTTGCAGGAGGCCCAGCAACGTGATTCTCCTTGGCTTGGGGTTGGGGTTTGCATCACGCCTTTTGCTCCAGCATCTCTGAACCCTCAGCACCCCAGCACTGCCCCCCCTCGCCCCCTGATTCAGATCCATGTTGATAACCCCAGGATTTCCTGCACTGGGACCATCTGTGGGAGCCATGCTGGGGTCGGGCTGTGGTGATGATGATCCCACTGAGGTGCTGGGTGGGAGTGACCCCACAGACACGGCACCTCTCCCACGGCCCTTGGAGGGGTCACAAAACCTGAACAGGGATTCTGTAGCAAATCACTCTGAACGTAACTGTTTCCACACAAGGAGCATCAGGCTCTCTAGGACTCCCTGTAGCCTGGCAGAGGGTCTGCAGCCAGCCCTGTGCTGAGCACTGGCCTGAGCAGACACCTCTGCCAACATGCCACTTGTTCCTGGTAAAGGTGGAGGTCGGTGTGTGTGAGGAAGGGGAGCTGTGGGTGGGATGCCCTGGCTGCTGGCACAGGTCATTCCACGGGAAGGCTCAAAAGGGCTCAACTGTGTGGTGTTAGTAACAGCCCTGCATGGAAATCCCAGCTGTCTGACAGAGGAGCTGCTGGTTTTTTGGTCCCAGTTCCGGAGTTGTTTGTACAACTGATTCTTTAAGAACATTTTGCAGTCGTTTGAAGGTTGCTGGAAGGTCATTTCTCCAGGTACTGCAGCAAGAGCATCTTGAGATCTTGTTTCCAGTTCCCATGCAAAGAAGGAAAAGCAACCTGAGGGGAGAAGGATCAGATAAAGGAGGAGCAGCACGTGCTGGAGGAAATCGAATCTGCCCACAGAGAAGGTAGGAAGCGAATGGGATCTGCCCGTTGTCCCTGCTCTTCCACCCCTCCAGCGGGAGCTCGGCCGCCAGTGAACAGATCGGTGCTAATTGTCCCTGGCATCCCTGGGAAACAGGGGATTAAGCTGAGGAGCACCACAGCTAAATGGGAGACATCCCACTTATTGGAAGGGACTTTTCCCCCCTCTCCTCTTGTTCTGCTCCACACACAGTGATATTCCCCATTGCTGGGGCTGCTAACGATTTCTCTGAACCCCTCAGCTCTGCAGCCCTTCCTCAGGAGCAGAGCGCCACAGTGAACCCATCGCCCTGTGTTTTGCCCACACAGAGCCAAGGACTGACTCATTTTCAGTGACTTCATTAATGGGAGTGATTCACGGCCTGGATTACCTGGACCTCTTCCCTGGCCTTGTGTGCTTTCCTCTCTCCAGGCACGTGTGACAGTGGAGGGGACGGCCCGGAGATCCTGAAGCACCTGAAAGAGCCAGAGAACATCATTCAGGCAAAAGCTCAAGCGTGGCCCCAGCCAGCACAAGGCTGTGGGGCCTCGACGTGCCCAGACTGTGTCTGGAGAGGCTGTGGGGCCTGCTGCCACCTTTTTACATGTGAAGGGAGTTTTCCTGGGACCTGCTGTTGTTTCCATTGCCCCGTGTTGAAAGGATGGCAGAGCTTTAACTGGGAGGGAAGAGAAACACGCTGCAGGATGCATGTGATAAGCCAGAGCTGGGAGCAGCTGGATTAATGAACCTTATAAAATCTCCTCGAAGGCAGAAGGTTTACGAGGCCGTTTTAGTGGTGATGCTTATTACTCATCACATAAAAACCCTTCACAGTGTGAGTGCTGGCAGGGTCCTTACGCTCACCCAGCCCGGTCCTGCTAACGCCCGAGTCCCTTCGCTGCTCCAATTAGCAAGTTCATGTCAACTCAGCATCTGTCTCTCAGATGGGTCAGTAAAGTGCATGTATTTTCATTTCAGGTATCCCTGTTGCCCAAAGGGCTGTGTTCTGAGTCACCCTTACCACACGTATCGCTGAGGAGACACTGGTGAGAGTTACAGGGACCTCGGGGTTTTCACCTGCGAGTGGTTCTGAGCTGGTTCCCTCACAGCACAAAGCCTGTCAGTTTTTGGAGAGCCCCTTGTGTGTAAACACCAACACAGTCTTTGGTGTGGTTTGGGTTGATTTTTAAATTCCAAACCAACAGGAGTCTCACTCAAAGCATCAGCTGGGTGTGTTATTTCTGCAGTTTACCTGCTCGAGTTTGAGCAGCAGAGCTCGTCTGGAGCACGAGCATCAGCTTTGTGCCTGCCCGTGTACCGGCGTGTCAGCCTTGGGCCTGAGCATCCTCTGGTCTGTGTCCTCTGTGAAGAAACACCCTCAGAATAAGGCCCTGGGCTTGTTTTACCATCATGAGTCTCATCAGCATATGAAAACACAAGAGGAATTGACAGGAAAGGCCACAGGTTTCTGCAGGACCTGGCAGACGTGGGCAGGAGAGCATCCCCACGGGACCCCCGGGCCCCTGCGCTCTGCTGGGCTGGCTGTGGGGTTGCACCAAGAGCTGCTCACACGTGCCAGCACTGTGGAGATGCTCAGGGTGAGGAGTTCCATTCTGCTTTTTGTCCTGGAGGTTTTGGGGACTGGACAAAAGCCAGTCCAGGACAGGGAGTATCAGGGAGGAAGGGTTCAGGCACTGTTCGACGCATGGAAATCAATCACAGGATGAATCCATGGAACTGCTTTTATAGCACAGGACTTCCACAGCCCTACTTTGCTAACCTCAAATGTGTCAGTAAAACCTAACAGGAGTGGATGTAAGAAATCAAGCGAAAGGCTGGGATCTCTGCCTGGGGTCTGGGGTGCCAGAGAGGGGCCAGGCAGGGAGCCGAAAGGGGCTGTAGTCCCAGGGACCAGGAAAACACTGTCCGTGCCCCGTGGCCAAGGGGAGCGAAGCACACAAGTGCTCTGCACTGCTTTATTTGGAAACGGAATTACTCAACAGCAGTGATGCTGAGTAAGAAATGCATGTTTCCAGAACACCCACCACCATCCTGGGAGCTTTAATGGGCCCCTGACCTGTAACCTTGGGGGAGTTGCTGGCTGGAGCCATTTGGGAACTGGAGATGGTCCTGGGAGCATCCTTTTGGGCAGTGGTGGGTGGTGTGTGGGCAGTGTGCTCCCCATCCATGGGCATCCCCCCGGAGCGCTGTCACCTGCAGCACGAGGGGCTGTGTGGGCTGTGACACCCCACGCCCAGCCACCCAGCAGCACACCCACAAAGCAGGCAGCAGATTGAAAGGGCAAATGAGAAGAAAATCCCATTTTTCCACCAGATTTTGTGTTTGTTTTTGTTGTTGCCTTAACCGAAGTGTCTGGAGCGTGGTAATTAAAGGCTCAGTAGCTCTAATTGGACTCGGTTTAAACGCGAGGTCAAAATCCCTCCTGGCACTTCCTCTGCCTAATAACCACCAGCAGAAATCAAACAAATCCAACTGACTCCAGCCACTAATCTGCGACCAGCAAAGGTCGCGGCGGCGATAAGGGCCCGGCAGCCACAGCCACCCCTGCGTGGGGACACACACTGTGCTGAGGGGCACAGTGCCTGGCCCCTGCCCGGGGCAGATGGGAACAGCTCACCAGCCACGTGTGGGTGCCGGGGGCGAGTGATGGCCGGGCAGACCCTGTGATGGGTCGGACCCGGTGCTGCCCAGTGAGGGATGGAGAGAGGACAGGGCATCTTGTGCACAGCAGTGCCAGGGCAGCCTGTGGGATGGGGGTGGGGTGGGCGCTTGGCACTGCTTGGTGTGGCTGTTTCACACGTTTTCTTGGAGCAGGAGGCGGCACTGAAGCTGCGATGGGGGCTGGGGGAGGAGCGTTCCCAGCTGAGCACTGACTCCCGGGTGCCTGTTGGGCATGGGGCGCAGAGCGAGCGCGGGGCTGCACCCCCAGCCCACCCACCGCTGCCGCTTCCTGCCCCTGCCAAAGGTCACTGCCCTCGCCAGGTCCCCACTTTAATTGCTTTTCTAATTATGCCCTAATCTGGACCTCTAAAGGGATCTTAGGGGTTGGAGCAGAAAGAAGAGAAAAGGGGTTGCAGATGTGCAGCGGTTTAAGCACCGGTCCCTCCCTGCTGCAGCTCTGCCTGTCCTCCCCAGGATGCTCCCAGGAACTTCTGCCCACAGATTACACTGTGCTAAGGGCAGCACCGTGCTCTGCCAGCCCTGTGGTGCTCTGCCAGCCCCGTGCCACACGCGTGTGGTGAGGGGGATGCAGTGGTGAGCTCCTACCCCGGGTCCCATGGGGGAAATCACCTGCTGTGCCAAGCCAGGGCTGCCCCCGACCTTCACCAGACACGCTCCTGCCTGGGATGGAAACACAAGGCTCTGGGCTGGGGCGAGCCCCTGGCTGCTCTGTCAGTGTGGTGGGACATGGCTCCCCGATGCCAACCCCAAAACGGGCTCTGGGGGGTCGGGATGGAGAAGCTGAGGCTGCCCACTCACTGCCATGAGCACGGCATGCGGCAGGACTAGGGCTGGGGCTGGCAAGCCGCAGTGGCTGCAGGGGTTTCAGGGGTTGTGGGGATTGCAGGGGTCACAGGGATTGGAGGGGTGGCAGGCATCACAGCAGTTGCAGGGGCTGCAGCCCCCCTGGCCACCCCCACAGCACTTCCCTGGGCAGCAGCTCTGGCTGGAGCCGCTGAGGTCCCAGCTGGAACACAGCTGCAGTCGCTGCTGACTCCCTTCAGCTGGGACCAGGGTGGCACTGCCCAAAAGCCCCAGGATGGCCCAAAAGCCTCAGCTGTGCCAGGGATCATTTGCTTTGGAGCCTCCGTGCCTGAGCAGGTAACAGGAAGCCCTGCCTAGGGAAAGGCAGCTCCCCAAGCCCCCCAGCCCAGCTCTGGGGCCCCCAAACTGACACTAACTTGCAGCAGCACCTTGTCTTGCTGTGAGGTGTGCTCTGTGTCTGGGTGAGACTGTGCTTGAGGTTAGGATTTGCCCCTCTGCTTGGGAGCTGCTCTGGGGTGAAGCTGTTGATGGGGCTGGGTTCCTGCTTGGGGGGTGGGACGTGGACTGGTGGCAGCACCCTGTGCCCCAGGAGTGGGCAGCAAAGCCACCTGAACCAAAGCCTTGGCCCTGGTTTTGCAAAACCCCTTCAAATCCGAACCCCTGCCCCAGCGATGCTCAGCACATCTAAAGCTTGGCAGGTGCCATCAGTAATGTAGAGAGTAAGACAGAGCTCGGCTTTGACTGGGTGATGTTTCAAAACTACCCCAAACAAAGTAGATTCAACCCCCCCCAAACAGCTGGTGGTTAAAATACAAAGCACAGCCTGCAGCAGGGCTGGGAGAGCTGGGCTCCCCTTGGTGCTTGGTTTGGGCTACCAGGGTGGAGCTGGGATTCCTGGCAGCCTCCTGCTGCTCTTCCCTCCTCCATCACTGCAGGATGCCACCAGTGATTTCACTAATTCTTCGCTTCTAGGGATCTCTGCATCCCAGCGTGAGGTGATGGGCTGCATCCCAGCAGAGGCTCCAGACCTGCCTGGCTTTGCCAAGGCCTGCTGAGCTGGTGGAGATGAGCACAGCATGGATGCAGAGGGACCTCAAAGCAGCGCTCTGCCAGCCCCAGGTGAGTGAGAGCTGGGTGCAGGCACCGAGCTGGGATTTCTAGTGGGGATGTGTGACCCGGCGTCTGCAGCTCTGAGCTGCCCCCGGGCCCACCCCCCATCCTGGCTGGGTAACTGAGTTCAGCCCTGTGGATGCTCCTGAGTCGGTGAAATGGTTCTGCCTGTTGCAGCAGGGTGCTTCTACTGGGGGACTGGGAATCACAGTAGCTGCAAAGCTGTGGCCTCCGTGCTGTTTCCTGGTGCTGGGGTGGTTTGGTAGGTGGGCAGTGGGTGGCAGGGGCTGCCCCTTGGCACGGTGGGACCCACGATTCAGAATGATTCCCAAGGAATGGTTTGCCCATGGTGTGGGCTGCAGAGCCCTGTAGCTGGGCTGCTGTGTGAGCCTCTGGCTCCTGCAGTTTGCATGGGTGATCGTGTCGGTATCCTCGCCTCTGGCTGGCTTTAGTGTGGAGCACCAGTAAAGCTTTTGGAGGGATTTTACTGTAAAGCAGCTCCAAAGCACTGGGGATCAGTCCAGTGCTGGGCTCCGGTGCAGGGTGGGGTGTGCTGGGTACTGTGTGTGCCTCCGGTCCTGCCCCGCTGCTGGTTTCCCAGAAGGGCTCTGGTCAGGCAGGCCGGACCCGTTACCCCAACTCCCCAGCTGTGAACAGGGATGCAGAAGCACTTTCAGAGCCCAAACTTCCCAGAGCCTCTGGGAATGGCCTCATCCATGTGTACAGCAGAGCCCAAGCAGTCTGGCAGCAGTGAGAGCAGCGTGAGCAGGGCTCTGCTGGGAGGAGGAGGAGGTGATGGGAGAGGAAGGCTCTGCCTGCTGCCTTTCCCCTCTCTTTGTCGTGACATGTGTCCTCCTTACTGGGAGTCTCCCAGTAGGAATGTGCCTCCCAGCTGGAGGTGTGGGCAGGGCAGTCCGGCTGACTGACTGACAGCTGAAGGGTTATTCCAACCCTCCTCCCCTACAAGGGGCTTGGGGAGCCCAGTGAGTGCTGGGGGGATGTGCAATCAGGAGAGCACTTGACTTTTTTGGAGTCGCAGTGCTCCTATTAAGCAGGCACTCTGTTTATACCCCTGCTAATTGGAGTAAATTGCTTTCTGCAATCAAATTGGGCAGTTCCCCTTCCGATCATGATGTGAGCTGTGCTTTAGTACATGATTTCCATTACTTAGACTGCTTTTAGAGCTCTCCCTTTAATTAACTTGGTGTACCCAGCCAGTTCCTGCAGCGTGGGGTCTGAAGGGCTCAGCTGCTCCCTGGATGCCCCACAGCAGGTTGGGGGGGGGGTGGGTTTGGCTTTGCCTTGCATTTCTTTTTCCTTGTGCCCAGCCTGCACTCCCCAGCATGTCACTGAGGTAGAGCTCGGATGGTTTTGGGGCTGGCTTTGTTCAGCCACTAACCAGGAGCAGCAGCTGGTGCTTGGGGTGGCTGGACCCTTATGGGCTCAGCAGCAAGAGAAACAACTCTAATCCAGTCCATCAGGAAATTACCATTCCAGATTGGAAACTAAGACTATCAGGTGGGCATGAGCCATTCTGTGTGCTGTGGTCAGTTTTTCCTCTCACCCATCCTGGGGCCTGTTGTCACTGCTGCATTCTGAGCAGTAAGGTAACTGCTGTCTCCCCTCCTGCCCCTCGGGCTGTGGGCAATCCCTGGTATCTTTAGCAGCAGCTGTGCTGAAAAATGAAGCCTTATCTACAAGCAAACACCCATCTTTTTAATTTGACTCACAGAGAGCCTGGTTTCAGGTTAATACCGGTTTGTTTTGGTGATGTTTAGGTCGATTTCAGGTTGGTATAAACCTTAAAGCACTCTGGAACTGAACTAAGGAAACACACA
The DNA here is from genome assembly GCA_013400835.1 of Zapornia atra. NCBI lineage: Eukaryota > Metazoa > Chordata > Aves > Gruiformes > Rallidae > Zapornia > Zapornia atra. The sequence continues at coordinate 102,551 of VZTU01001617.1, forward strand.
AATGACTTCACACCTACGTGGCTGCACCAGGTGCTTTTGCTTTGGAAGACACAGCCGTGCCCATCCCTGGGGATGCAAAACCCCACCTTGGCTGGGAGAACTGTCTCTGGGGCAGCAGTGGGATGAAGTGAGGGGGACACAGTGGCTCTGGCCTGGGCAGTGGGGCAGAGGGTTCAGGGTGGCTGCAGGGCTTTGCACTAGCAGCAAACAAACTGATAACAAAGTGTATTTTAAACAGGGTGAATGTGAGGAGGGCAGCTTGGGTCAGCCCTGTGCCCCAAGAGGGCTCAGCCCCAACTGCTGTGGAGCCTGCCAGAGCCCCCGGGCCCTCCTCAGCATAGCTCTCTGGGCTGGCACAGGCAGGAGCTGCATCTCTTGGTGGCATTGGTTGTACTAACAGTCCTGGGGCAGAAGGGTGTACATGACAGCCCCTCCAGAGCCTCAGGAGATGCAGGCATGGCTGCCTGTGGAGGGACATGGCCATGTGTTGGTCCTGTAACCAGCAGGAGGTCAGCTGTCTGTCCTGCTCCTCCCTGGGCATTCGCACCCCTCAGTGGGCAGGAGAGCTTACAGGAGGGGTGGAGGATGGCTGGGCTGGGCTGGGCTCTGCAGCCAGTGCTGGCTTTGTGGGGCCAGGCGAGCCCTTTGTCTGCCTTACATCCTGGTTGTACCAGCTGAGGAGTTTGGCTTCATCCTGCAGCCTTGAATCTGAATCCAAACCCGTCCCCAGGTCAGTCCCAGTGTAGCTGTTGATACTGAATGGGCACAGCTGGAGCTTTGGCTTCTGCCGGCGCTAAGGGCAGGTCTGGGCTGCTCATGGAGACTTGAATTCCTGCTGCTGTGGCCAGTAGTCAGAGGAGAGGAGCCGGTTGTGTTCTGGGCTGCAACTGCTCTGTGCTGTGATGACATGATCAAACCATTAAGGATCCTGCTTCTTGGGGAAATGCAGGAATCCAAACCATCTGGCGAGTTTGTTTGTGCTTGTGTTGCCTGCCTTCGTGCCTTTGTTCATCCCTTCCAATTACTGCTTCTAAGTATAAACTTGAAACAGAGATGAGGCTGAGTTTGTGGGGAACATATGGACAGATGGAAAATAAACAGCATGAGGAATTCCTGGCTAATGAGCTCTTGGATGATAAGATACCACCAAAAAGAAAAAAAAAAAAAAGCCAAAACACTCTGACAGACAGAGGTCTGAGCTTCAGATCTAAAAAAACCCAAAACACTCTGACAGACAGAGGTCTGAGCTTCAGATCTAAAAAAACCCAAAACACTCTGACAGACAGAGGTCTGAGCTTCAGATCTAAAAAAACCCAAAACACTCTGACAGACAGAGGTCTGAGCTTCAGCTCTGTCATATCCTGAGAAGAAAATGTCACTGGTGGCACCCAAGGATGCTGGGATGCAGCATCTCTCTCCTACAGTCTACTCAGGCTCCAGCCTGCTGAGGACACACTTGCTGCCTGTGTCTTGGGGCTCGTGCCAGCCCCAGAGGGTCCATGGCTGGCCCCTGGCTGTGGTGATGCCCTTCAGCCCCCGGTGCCTCACAGCTGAGCTGGTGTCCATTCCCGAGGCCGCCCCGGCAGCGGCACGGGCTCCACGCTGGCTCCCCGCAGCAGCACGTGTTTCCCCTCTTGGCCTCTCTCGTTACATATGCAATTAATTACTCGAGCTGAACAACAGGAACCCGGTCCTTCCTCCTCAAGTTCAAGGTTCGCGTCTCTCTCTCTTCCTGGCAGAAGAATAGATGCTTCCTTGAGCTCCAGGCAGGAGTCCCCCCCTCAGCTCCGCTGTTTGGCTGCTTGGGTTGGTTTCGGCCGTAGAGCTGCTGATGAGCAGCTTCCCTCCCTGCAAGCCCAGGTGCTCATCTCTGCTCAGCCTGGGCACCCCAGACCTGCTCCTGGGTGCTCCCCACCCTCCTCTAATGGTTGTTAAATCCTCCTGGAGCACACCGAAGGGCAGCGCTCCCCGTCTGAGCCTGCCCCACGTTCCTCAGCACAGCGATCTGTGCCCGTGGGCTCTGTCTAGGCTCAAGGAAGCAGCGTTTTCCCACCCCAGCGCCACGGGGGACAGGGGAGGACACAAACACCGGGCTGCTGCCTCGCTGCTTTGGTACCCAGAGCCTTCTGCGGGGGCGCAGTGCTTCCACGGCAGAGAGTCGCAGGCACCAGTGGAGGGGCTGTCCCTGCGCTGGGCTGGGGGCGGCTGGGATGCTGCATGTGGGTGATGGGTATGGGAGCAGCTGGACCCTGGGGAAGGGGAACAGGCAGAGAACGTGCCTGGGGATAGGAGGGGGAGTCCAGCGGCAGGCAGGGAGATGGGGGTCTCAGTGGGCAGCAATGGGTGGCAGGTTGCTGAGAAGGCAGCATGACTGGTGGGAAAGGGAGACAAGCAAGCAAACCCCCTGAAAATCAAAGCAAGGGATGGAAAGGTTTCCCTGGGGATGTGTGTAAGGGTTGAGGTGGCCTCAGCAACCATGGCAGGGCTGTGCTGGGCACCGGCTGGGGCTGCCCGTGGTCTGGGGGTGGGGTACATCTCTGTGATCCAAAAGAGCTGCTGTTCAGGGGGTGCAGCACCAGACTGTTTCCTTGCAGAGGGCAGGAATGTGGTTATAAATGCCTCTGTCACGCTCTCCTCTCCGGCCAAACCACTGTTTAAGCACTAAACCACCCTGACCAGAGCGAGGGAGCAGGTTTCGGTCCGGCCCGAAAACAATCAGTTAAAAATCAAAGCAGCAAGGACATTGTTTGTTCCCAGTTTACACTTCTTTCCAGGGGAAATGGTGATTCTTTAATTGGCTCAGCTGGAGAAAAACCCCAGATCAAACAGGGAGCGAGCTGGAACAACAAAGGAATGTCCTGGTGTTTCTTTTTCCAAGTTTAGAAATGGAAGTCGGGGCAGCCTTGGGATTTGTGGAAATTCCTCTGTGCATTGTTAGGAGGTAGAGGAAGTGGTTTAAAGTTTAGCTACTGGCTTTTGCATTGCAAAGCAGGGGCCGGTTTCCCCTTACCCAACTCAGGTTGCCCCTGGTTTGGCTGGTGAGGCTGCCTGATGCTTTGCAGAGCGATGCCATGGACATCTACCTCCCGACCAAGGCTATGGGGCAAGCACCTGGAGCTTGGGGGGGGAGTGGGGAGGTGGGTCTTGCTGTGCCCCCTGCCCTGCTCCAGGGGCTCTGTGATGGCAGGTGGCCTAGGAAAATAAGTGGAAACATTTTTCCATTCCTGCTGGTATTTCTTTCTTGCAGCTGCTTGGCACAATCCGAGTCGGAAAAGGTTCTTTTCAGTCCACTATCAGCTCCTCCAAGAGCTTGTCCCATTTCTACATGAGGCTGTAGGTGTAGGTCACACTTTGAAATATTTACTGCCAGTTTCCCAAAGCTGCTGGGGTCACTGGATGACAAAAAAAACCCCACAAGCCCCCCAGGTAGTTTATAAATACTTTGGGAAGGGTGGGGGAAGCGAAGAGAGATCCTGGTTTAAACCACAAGTGTTCCTTGTTCTTCCTGTGGCAGCATGGATGTTTTGTTGGTGGGTTTTGGTAGGGTTTGGGGGGTTTTTTTAGACAGCATGCCCATGTGGTTGGAGGGTAGAGCCCGTTCTCCACTGGTCAGGCTGGAGTCGAGCGAGGTGGGGAGGTAGGGAATGGGATGGGATGCGCCGTCCCCGCAGGAAGCAAGAGCCCCATCGGCTCCTGCCAAGAAAAACCTCTCCAGGACATCCTCCTGCTCTGCTGAGGCTGGAGGATTTTCACTCCATTGCGGCCCCACTCTCTCCCAGGGTGTTCCTGGCCTGTGAGGGCTGTCCTGGATCGAGGATGGGGATGGCCCCTTCCCCCATGGCCACGCCGCTGCTCTGGTGTCTGGATGCTTTATAGCTGTCAGCCCTCACTGCTGGCAATTGGGGTGATGCCCTGGGGGTTCAGAGGCAGGGACAGGTCTCTGAGCCCCCTGGCAGCTGCCCGCACAGAGCTGCCCCATCCAGCACCACGTTACCCTTCCCTGCATGCAGACACTGTGTCCCACTGCATTGGGGCTGAGTGTGTTGCCCACCCAACCCCTGCCTAGGCTCTTGGGGGGCTTCCCCCAGACCAGGCAAGGTGTCAGCACAGCTGTGCCACGTCCCACCAGGGTTCCTCTGTCCTCCTGTGCTCCCCAGAACATCTCCCACCCTGGACCTGCTCCGTCTCTGCAGCCCATCCCAGCCGAGCGAAGCAGAAGCACCCTGGGGCACAAGCCCTCTGCCCCAGCCAGGGCTCTTGAGGGATGAGCAAGTGGGATTTTGGGTTTTTTTGTTTTTTCCCTAATCATCTCGTGCCTGTGGGCTCTGCTGGAGGGCAGCAGCATTGCAGCTCTTTCCAGACCAAAGCCATCCCCACACAAAGGTGCCCCAGAGCAGCTCTTCCCACCACGATGCTCTTGCCGATTCCGTGGCACCAGAGGGTTCAGAACTGGGTGTTTTTACACACAGATACCATTTTATTCCCATACATGGTTGATATTCTTTTTTGGTGGTTGTTCTGGCGTTTTAATGCTGGTTCTTCCAATGGCCAGTGAAGTGCTCTGGGTGTTAATGGGAAACAGTGTGACGTTTCTGTGTGATCGGGTCTTTCCTGAGGCTTGCCATGGAAGGCAGCACGCAGGGCTGCAAGAGGAAGAGCTCTGTGTGTGTGTGAGTGTTTGTACTGGGCTCATCCCGACCCGATGCAGGGAACGGTTCTTTGTTTTTCAGGGGAATGCAGTGGCGGTATGAGGAAGCCCTCGGGGCACTGAGCGGTACCTATTGTTTTATTCATGCTCCCCCTCAGCTCCGCCTGTCCCAGCGCTGCCACATGCGCTGCCTCACCCAGGCACCGAGGCTGGGGTGCCTCTGGGCTGGTGTGCTGGGGGACCCACGCCAGGGTTTTATTCCATGGGGATATGTTTGAATCTGGGATTGTGGGCACGGCTTTGATTGACAGGCTGGCCCAGCAGCCAGGCAAGTGGCACAAGCTTGATGCCTCCAGTGAGGGTCTCTGGCAGTGCCACCCGCAATGCTGTGCCACCTTGTGCCAGTGATGCCATCCTCTGGCTTCCCCAGGAAGCAGGAGATGTGGTTTTGGGTGGGTGAGTGAGTTTCCCAGCACTCTTGCTCTGGGGTTAACAGGCAACCAGTTGTGTATGGAGCAGGGGAAAGAAGCAAATAAAAGCTAGGAGGAGGAGGGTGGGTTTGTGTGCAAGCAGTGCTCCTGGCCCAGGCAGAATAGGGGGTTATTGAATTCCCCCAGCTCATAGGTAGGTGGAGGTGGTGGGAACTGCTGGCGAGGCCGATGCTCAGTGCCAGGGGTGCCTGTGCCCGCATCTGCCACTCGTGGCCAGGGATGGGGCTCGTGACCATGGCAGCTCCCTGCAGACGTGGGGATGATGATGGGGTTGTGGGCAGGGTTGTGGTACGGGGCTCCCAGGCTCTATTCTCAGCTGCTGTGCCAGTGATTGCATACTGAAACAACCAACAGTGAAGGAACTTGCCTGTCCCAGCCCCCTGGAAACTGTGACCTGTGAGGATGCTGCAGGTATTTACCTGGGTTTGGTTTTATTTGAAATACTCCTGAGGGAATGGAGAGGTTTCTGTAATGTTTCCAAAGGACTGACAGTCTGTAGGGAGGTTTCAAGTGGTGCTGCCAGCCCTTCCCCAAACACACACCCGTACCCACAGCACTGGGTATCACTGGCTGGATGCTCCAGCTGGCCCCACCAAGGAGCTGGGAGCCACCATAGAGGATTTTACACTGTGCACAGGGGTGAAGGAGGCCTTCTTGACACAAAATGGCACAACTTTCTGAATAATTCAGTGTGAATGAAAATTCAGCTCCAGGCATCCATCTCACAGAGGCATGGGACCTGCTGTGTGTCCAGTGGGGTTTGGTACCCAGGAGATGCTCTGCTCCTTCTGCAGCCATTTGCACCACTACAAAAATAGCTGTAAAAATCCTGGTTGGGTTCCACTCCATATCCCTCACCATTCATGCTGAAATCCTTCTTTTGTTGGTGCTTCTTCCTCATTAGCAGCAGGGTCCCTGTCTCTCCCCCCTCCTGGGTGAAGAGCTCCTCTGGCAGGGATGCAAGGGAGATGCTATAGGCAATGAAAGGGGCTGCTGAAGCATGTCCCCCATTAGTGCAAACATAAAACGATAACACTCCTGGTTGACATTTCAGGGGTTTTAGCTCCCTTGTTTCTTCCAAAGGGTATAATTTTGGGGGTAGCCCTTTTGTTGAAGCATAATCATTATTACAATAATCTTATTTCCAGTGCTTGTGGTGTGGAAACCAAGAAATCCAGAGGGAAGGGGAAAGCTGTTTTGTGAACTGACAGGAGCAGAACTTCCAGTGGAGGTGTGCTGTGAGAGGTCCCCACTCACAGGACCTGCTCCAGGCAGAGGACACAGCTTCTGCCCCCATCTGTCCTTCCACTGAAGCTCTAGAAACCACGGAAGGGCTCACTGGCCAGTGGTGTTTCCCCAGGAAAGAGGCAAAGGAGGGAATTTTGGCAGTAAACCCACCAGATTGTGTCTTTCTTGGGCTTTTTAGCCAGTGTCGTGTTGAGGTGCTGAGCGGGGCTATGTGCTCCCCAAGCCTGGGGGTTGCCTTCTGCTCTTAGAGGCCACTACAGAGCATCTGATGATGGCACTTTTCTCTCCACATGCCAAGAAGGTACTGGAAGTCCCTAAATGGGTATATGTGTTTAGCTGGTGTTTTGCTTGCAGCCCAGATGAGCTGTTCAAGGCTGGCCCTTGTTTGGGTGAGGTTGGCTGGCTCCTCTCGAAGCCACTGGAGGCTGTTGTGTGAGGCTGTCACCTAAAACTCCACAGAAGCTTGCTGCTCCTCATTCCAGTTTGTGCATCCCGCTTTTAGCCAGGAGATGTGGGCTGAGCACCCTTCCCTGGGGTTAGAGGTGGCATTTCCACAGCCCTGACCAGGGGGGTGATGGGCTTTGTGCCATCCCCCAAACCCACCAGCCACCTGGGTGGGAAACCTTGGCTCTGGAGTTGGAGCACGGCATGGGGTGTCACTGGAGGTGTGTGATGGCATGATGTGTCAGTGCCCCAGCATCCCAGCATGGTGTGGTGCTCTGGATGAAGCAGAATGGGTGTGCTGGGAGAGGCTCAAAACGCTGAGCTTCAAAAAGAATTACATTTAAGAAAGAAAACCCTCCTTTGCTGAAGGGAGTAAGGAAGGAGGATGGGGAGAAGTTGTTTGTTAATAATAAGGAGTGAGCTTTGACAAAGACCTCGTGTCCAAAGCTCTTTAACTTTTCCTGGCATTCCCCATCCATTCCATTGTTAAGCCCTTGGAAAGCAGCGCCCGGCCGAGGCGCTGGGTGATCTCATCCCCAAGGCTTCTGCAGTCGCCTCTGTTTACACCCCTCACAGCCTTTGCTCCTCAGATTTGGTTTCTGACTTTGAAGGGGGGAAAAAAAAAAAAAAGGAAAAAATAAAAATGACCAAAAAAAAAAATCTTTCATTTGTGCAGCATCTTCCCCCCTCCCCTGGGCACTGGGGCTGTGAGGGAAATAGCACCTCGGTGGTTTGAGAGGAGAGGATGGACCACAGCAGATTCCCACAGTTTATAAGAGGAGACAGGAAGGCCGTGGTGACTCATAAACACTAACAGATTCTGTGTATGAGTTTCTCTTTGTTGTTTGTTATCCTTAATTTTCATGGTTTTTCCTTCTTTGGAGCCTGTTTGTGTATGTGAGGCGATACCATCCTCCTGTCAGGACACTGTGTGTGGTTCCCACACAGCAGCGGTGCTGTCTGCCCTCAGGGAATAAAACAAGCACCCAGTGGAAAGGCCTGAGGGCTCCCTTCAGAGCCACATCCTGACATGGGAGGCAGTGGGGCAGTGAGAAGGGGCAGGAGGGATGTTTCTGCAGCATGTGTCAGCCAATGCTTTGCACCACGGAGGTCCAGACCTCACGAAGGCTTGCACACAGAGCTCCCCAGCTGAAGAACCCTAAATCCATCACTCTTTGGTCGGTCTCATGGTGCTGGGAGGGTAAAGGGCACCGTGATGGTGTTTAACCATCCCTCCCATGGTGGCTGTGCCTACCGTGGCTCTGGGCACTGCACCCTGGGCACTGAGCCCCAGCTTCTCTGAAAGCACCTGAAGGTTGGTGCAGCTCTGTGCTGAGCAAGGCTTGGTGGGGAGGTGGTTGTCCCAGCTGAGGTGGCAAAGATTTAGAATTAATTTAAAAATAATCCTAAGCCCTTGTCAGAGGGATGGGATAAGGCTCTCTTAGCTCATGGGTCCTTACTGCTTTGTGAGGACATGTGTGTTGTTGAAGCATCCCACCTGACACTGGTGCCTGTTTCTTCTTCCCCTTACCCTCCCACCAAAACCTCTCCCTCTCCTGCTACTGTGAGGTATGAGAGCTGATACCCACACTTCATCTCAGAGCTGGAGAGGGTTTAATCCTGCTGGGAAGCCAGCACGTCACAGGGCATGTAGACGCCCCTTTGCAGGTGGAGCATTTCATTGATACAATACACTAATCAAGCAACACAGCAGTTGGATACAGGGTGAAATCCCTGTCTGTTGGGAGCAGCTCATGGCTGCCAGTGTGTCCCCATGCAGACACTGGTCTGAAAGGCCTCTTCATGCTCTGCTCTGGACTTCAGGACAATACCAGCACAGCTGTTTAAATACACTCCAAGCTCCAGAAACGCACAAGTAAGCACTAAACTTTCCCAAGGTGGCTGAGTAATCTTGTTTGCCTTAGCATTTCAGTCCCCCAATTACCCAAGAGAAGGATATTGCCTCTTTAAACAGAGTTCAAAAAGCCCAAGAATTTTTTATAAATAGCTCACATCCTCCCGATAACAGCCAGGCTGCTATTTATTGCCCACTTCCCCCCAGACAGAGAGGTCGGAGCATTTAAAACTGCACTTCCCATGAAATCCAGGGGAACTTGGTTTTCCAGGTTCCTACAATTGTTTGCTGCTCGGTGTTTCCTCTGCAGGTCGCAGCGTTTGGCCAGGCTGAGCCTGGAAAGGAGCTGGCTGAGGGATTGTTAAGGTGTATTGCTGCCTCACTGGAGCCCTAACTCCTGTTTTCACTCCTTGCTTTGGGACTGGCAGAAAAGCCCATCGCTTCCCAGCAGCATGGGGTCTTTCCAGTCCTTGTTGTCATCTCCAGGTGCAGTGAAGCACCCTCTGGCCTTATTTCACATCCTCACCTTGGCACCCGTGAGCTGGGATGTCTCCCATCTGCTATCCAGAGCAGCTGAATCCCACTTGGATAGGCATGAGTCCCCCACTGCAACGTGTTTGGGCTTCACTCAGCAGCAGATGCAGGCACCCATGTAAAGGGAAAAGCTGGATTTGATAGTTGTGCCTGCAAGGGTTACTTGCAGGGGTGTCAGGAGAGCCTTGGAGCTGTTTGCTGTAGCACAGCAGTGATGAGGTGGCTGTGGAGGGATGGGGCAGCTGGGGAAACAGAGCCGTGACTCCTCATCCTCCAAGGGGAGAGATGATGGAAGTGTGGGGTTGGTGGGGCCCAAGGCACTTTGGGCCATAGTAGGGTCTAAAGAGGAGAGTCTGTGCTGACAGCTCACTGGCTTTGTGACAAGTGTGTGTTCCCATTGTCATGTCTTTGGGCAAGATGGCTCTGCTGAAGAGCCCAGCTCAGAGTCACAGGGTTGGAAAAGCCCTGTAAGCCCATTGAGCCCAACTGTCCCTGTCCTGTGCTAAACCAGATCCCTGAGCACCTCATCTACCCTCTGTTAAACACGCCCAGGGGGGTGACTCAGCCCCTCCCTGGGCAGCCTGTGCCACAGCCCCACAACTCTGCCAGGGAAGAACTTTTCCCTCCCATCTGCTCTGACCCTGCCCTGGGGCAGCTTGAGCCCATTGCCCCTTGTCCCATCTCCTGTCCCCTGGCTGAAGAGACCCTCGCCCACCTCTCTGCACCCTCCCTTCAGGTAGTTGTAGGCAGGACAATTCAGGTAGCTCAGGGCAGGACAATTGTTAGTGGAGGATTTTGCTGCTCCAGGAGGCAGTTGGATGCTCCAGTCAGGTGATTGGAGTGGAGGGACGTGGGGCAGAATGTCCCAGTTTCCTGCTCTGAGAATATCACGTTTCTGATTAGGAAAACCCAGTTACATAACCACGTCAGATAATCACAGACATACCTGGTGCTGCACAGAACGTGGGCTTATGGTTTATTCATAAGGATTTCTTCATGCATAAATTCCTATTTACTCCCTGTTTTAAGGGGAAAGAATCGTCAGGGAAAGCTGCAGTGCAGAGGGTAGCACACATCCCCACCTCCCCTCCCTCGAGGCAAACAGCAAAATAAACTGTTCCTTACTTTCTGCTGAGAAATTCCTGGCTCTTTGTGCTTGGGAGCACAAACCCGGCTGGGATGGGAGTGGGAGATGCTGGGGGGATGCCCACCCTGCCCGGTCCCTCGCTGGGGCTGATGCAGGTTGGTGGGGTGATGGTCTGGCAGAAGCAGACAAGAAACCTTAGAGACTGGAAATCCTGGCTGCTCGGTTCAGAGCCCCCATGCTGTGCCCTTTGCTGTTTTCTGGTGGGGGTTGTTGTGGAGGGGTGGGCTCTGAGTCCTGGTCGTTGTTCAGCCCAAGCCCTATTGATATAGACACATCTGTCTTGACACCAGGGACACCCAAAGATTATGATTTGAGTTTTTATTTTAAAAAGCCTCATGAAGAATAGCTCCCTGACTCATGCCTCTGACTGCTGTTTCTCAGCTTGCTGCTTGGGGTTTTTTCAACCCCTGGAAGCCTTAGTGTGCCCAGGGCTGCTTTTCCTGAGACCACGATGGGCTCCGGTGGCCCAGGCATGACCAGCAGTTTCTGTGGACCCCCCTCCACCTCTGCCTCAAAACCTGGTGTCTGACTTGGGATCCTAGACTCTGTTCAGGGCACGGGTGCTCCTCTGCACTGGGGCTGAGCCCTGAGCTCAATGGGGTGCGAGAGGAGGGGCGAGACCCACATCTCTCAGCTGAAAGGCACTGCCTTGACCTTTCTATCCACCTTATTGCCCCAAAAAGGAAGCACTCTCCTCGGGTGGGAGCACGGGTGCCCTCTGAAGGGTCACAGTTGCTCTGGGCTCTTTGAGGAGATCCCTAAAGTTTTACAGCGCCCGGCGGGGGTCGGGGCGGGCAGCACGGTGATTCCTGCCTCACACAGGAGGTTATTGTCCTGAGGAAGTAAAACAAAATGTGAAGGCAATTTATCTTCCCCCCGACCATTTGTCTGCTGCTCACAAAAGGCCAAACGTCATCCATCCCTAGGTGACATGTGCTGGTCTGGACCCCTGCTTGGAGCCAGCTCCGGGGCACGGGGCTCTCCCTCCCCCCGGCAGAGCTGCTGTCGGGCTTGTTCACACACTGCTGGTGTATAAGCCCAGTGATAGAAATTATTTATTACTGGGGAAGAAGTGCTGGGGGAGGTGGTCTGAGCGTGGGAGCAGCACAGCCCTCCCGTGCCGCAGCTGGGCTCGTGCCTGCCATGCTTCCCCCAGCATCACACCTGGCAAGCTGAGAAGGGAAAGTTCCTGTATCTGTGCCATGATCATGGAGGGGGATCTGCTGCTTTTCATTCACTTTTTTTGTTTGTTTTTTAATTTAAAGACGGCCCAGACCTTGAATCCCTTACCTAGTGTCCATGTGAGGTGCTCACTGGGGCAACGGCCCCGAGTAATTCCCCTCTTGCTCTGCGTGTGTGTGTCTGTGCTGGCCTGTGAAGACACGGTGGGACACGTGTATGATTGCAAAGAATGAGTGAGTTCCCTGACTGGAGAAGCTTGGGCAGGCTGGTGCTGTGGTCCCTGATGAGCTGCACGTGGGGGACAGGTTCTGCCTTGGTCCCAGGGCTGAGAGCGAGCGGTGCTGTGCACACGGCTGGGAAGGGTTGGATCCTGCTGGGAGGGTGCTGAGCGAGCCCTGCACAGCCCAAGCCCCAGCTTTCGAACGGGGCACATGATGCCTGCTGCAGTCCCTGCCTTTTCCTGGATCCCCCTGTGCCTATTGTTCCCTGGGCTCTCTCACCATGGAAGAATGCATCCCTCTGCCCAGGCAGAGCAGCCCCCCTCGGAGCTGCCAGGGGATAAAAAGCCCCATCTCCAGGGCTTCAGTTCGTGGTGTGAAGCCGTGTGATTCCATGTTTGGCTGCAAAGTTGGATGCGACTTTTCCCCTGTCCCCTTCCCTGGCTGCCAGCAAGGCTGAGGAGTCTCACATCTCATGGAGGGTTTCTTTAAACCCTCAGCACTGGCTCAGCACTTATTAAATGCATATTTTAGCAAAATAGTTTTAAAGGAAGTGTCAAAATGAGCTTTTCACCTCCTTTCTGTAAGTTACAACCCACTCAGAATTGCTGCTTTGCCTGGTGGAACCTTGGGGCCTTGATTCCCTAGAAATTCCCTTTTCCCAGTCTGACCTCCCAGAGCTGGGGCTGCTCCGGACCCGACAGTGAACTGGGGAGTCTGGTACCCTTCTATCTCTCTCTCTGCCATCTTATATCAGGGGCTTGTGGTGCTGGCAGTGGTTTCCTTCAGCGGTCAATTATTGAAAACGGTGTAAAAAATGATTTTAAAAAGGGTGATAATTCTGATTGAGAAAATATTACTTGAACATCCATTAGTCAAGCCAACAGGAGAGCCCTGGCTTGGCTCCCACAGAGACACGCAGGCACCGAGTTGGTGTTTCTAAGGCTTTATGTGCAAGATATCAGCCAGTGTTGCCAAACTCTAATTGAAATTTATACATCCTGGCTCAGACTGCTCAAAAAAGCCCAACCCCAGCCACCACCAGCAAAACCAATTCAGCACCACCAGCATAACCAACTCAGCATCTTCTCATTGCTAATTTTCTGTCACCAGATGCCATGATCTGTACAGTGTATTACTGTCCCTTTATCTCATCTGGTGACTGATCAGCATCATTGTTTCAGTAAGATTGTTTCAGGCCAGGTGAAGCACTCAGGTTGCCTCTGCAGGTGACACAATCGTGCCGTGTCCTCTAGTGCGTCACCGCTCCGTAGCGTGTGCCAGTAAATAACAGGGATGGGGAAAAATAACCTGGATAATCTATTTTTAGCCATTTACTGTGATGCTGGTGACACACGAGGCAGCAGCTGAAGCTGGGGGGAGGCAGGATGGTGTGTGCTGGTGGATGGGAGTGTGGGTGCTCTGAATCCACCCGGGGCCCTGCGGTGCCTGTTGCTGGTATCTGGCTGTAGGAGCAGCCTGGGGTTTTCTCTCTCAGGATGAATCACTGTGAGGGGAAGGATACCTGGCTTTCAGTGAGGTGGCTGTGTGTGAGCAGCCGCCTGCGTTCGCACGTGAGAGACTTGGTGCTGTCCTTGGCTCTGTGCTTGGTGCCCCCTGCCCCACGTGCTGCCAGGAATGGGGCTGGGGTCTGCATCCTGCCTCGTGGTACCCACCCCCGGGAGAGGTTTGGGTATGGCTGTAGCTGTGGGGAGCTGGTGTTGGTGGCAATGTGGGGAGAGTTTCTAATGACTTGGGGAAGTGAGGAGGGGGTCTTCAGTCTCCTCCCACTCCCTGCATACAGCAGTGCCCCTAATCCTGGGTGACAGGCATGGGTGGGTGATGGGGGGATGCAGGCAGACGAAATGTGTGCAAGCACAGTAAAGCCTGGAGCTCCCCTCCTCTCCCAGGGACTCATAAATTATGCAAATGACACCTGTCTGGGGCCGCGTGCTCATTGTGTCAGGAGCATCTGGATGAGCACAGGAGGAGGTGGTGGGAGGGAGAGCCCTCCTGGCCTTCTCCAGCAGCCGTCCCTGGGATGCGTGGTCTGACTGGGCTCATCCCATCGGTGTGGTTGTGGCTCCCGAGCAGTGGAAGTCTCCCTGGCATGTTTTAGAGGAGGAGGGAAGGAGATAATTGCTCCTGCAAGTGTATGGAGTGGGACAGGCTGGTGGAGGAGCTAGCTCTTCCCACTGCAGGTGAATTGCAGGATATTTATGGGATGTGCACCCCAACAGCCAGGCTATAGGGCTCAACAGCCCCAGCATCACCCTGGAGTCCTCAGCTGGAGTAAAAGGGGGCCAGAGAGCATCCCATCGAGGGCCACGTGCCTTTGGGGCTCTGGTGGCAGCCAGGCTCCCCTTGCCCTGGCTCTGTCAGTGCAGGAGCTCCCCACTGTGCCAGGGGCTCAGGGTGCCCCTTTCCCCAGGGGGATCTGCCCTGGCTTTCCCCATGGGGCTGGTGATGTGGTGGCAGCCACACAGTGTGTATCCCACCATCAGTGGGGTGTATTGGGGTCTGTGAGTCCCGTTCAGGTGAGGGGTGTCTGCACCCATGTGCCCATCTCCCCAGGGGCAGTGTGCTGCCACCTGGGACTCCCTCAATCGCCTCTGGTGTGTGTAGTATCAGACAGCTGATTTGGGGCTGCTTCCTGCTTGTATTGTTAGAATAATTGCTATAAACATTCTTTGGGACTTCTTTATTCTTTGAAATAACCACAAGAGCCGTTTGTATATTTAACAATATATATTTATATATATATATATAATTTCTAGATCAGTACATTCATCAGTACTTGTTTTTCTTCACAAACAGAAGAACTCTTACAATAGTAGACTTTCTAAAATAAATACTATTAAAATAGAGCTTCAAAATAAATATTCTATACAAAGAAAACCTTCTGTGGTAACTTTTCAGGGTGTGTATGTGGTGGGGTGGTAACAGGAGAGAGGGGAAACCTTTGTCAGCATGTCTGAGAGTGGGAGGAGAGGAGGAATACCCAGTGCTGCCAAAGGGCAAGGGCTGGGCTGGGGGGAAAGCCGGAGCCTGGGAGTGATGATGTGAATTTAGTAGCCACTCCTGGCACCCGTTGGGCTCTGGGACTGATGGTGCCATAAGGGTTTACTTGGCTGATGAAGCCACCCTGCTGCTGGTGAGCTCCAGCCAGGGATGTGGCGTCACCAGCGCCCTGTGAAACCCATTCCTGCTCTCCAGGGCTTTGCTTCTGTGTGTGGGCAGAGGACAAAGCCCAGCAATCACCCTGCTGTATCGATTAGGAGTTCAGGGTGGGAAAGCTGAAGTGCCCTGCCATCCTCCTCCTCCTCCTCCAGAGCTGCTCTGTGGTGGCACAGAGCCTGTCCCAGAGGAGCCTGCCCTCCCCTCCCCTCTTGCCTTTGTGGGCTCATCATGCAGGAGAGCACATGTCACACCCCAGGTTTGTGCTAATTAGCAGCTGTTCATCAGTTTGCAAGGGGGACAGGACCTGCAAGGGGGTGGCCAGAGCTGCCACCTCCGTGCCCACACTGGGGCCGAGGGTACAGGGCACCATGCCCGTGCCTGCAGTACGTCTGAGGGGTGGCAGGAGACCCAAGTACCTTAAAAGGGGTTGGGGGAACAGAGGCATCGGGATGGGGGAAGAGAGGAGAATCAAGACATTATTGACCAGAGACGTACCCTCCGTGGCAGAGCCCCCACTTTGGCTGACACTGAGCCCTTCCAGGCACCCCCAAAGAGCCCAGCCACCTCCCAGCTGTGCCTGGGGCCGGGAGCCGGTGGAGCAGAGCCTGCCCACTGCGCCGGGAGCTGGGGGCTACAGGGAGGGATGCTCTGCTACATTGCCCACTGCTCTAACACATCCACTAACGCTTTACAGCCCCCCGGCGTGGCAGAGGCTTACACCATAGCAGGACTTAGATATTAAAAGAAACCAACAGAGAAATAGTTTACAACTATGTACAGTGGGAGGGAATCCATAGGGGGTGGCTGGGTGTATATACATGAGTGTAGATTGGCACGGTGGTGACCGCTCCAGCGCTGGGTTTGCTTGCAAGGACCATGCGTCTCAAGCCACAGGCTTTGCTAGTGCAGGTTTTCAGCACAGATCCCCAGGAGCAGCCAAGGACAGAGGGTCACAAAGGCAAAACAGCCGTAGGTGGAGGCCTCTTGGATACGTGTGGTCCCAGCAGAGGAGGGCAGCAGGTACAGAGCCCTCCTGCTGCGCTTTCCAGCCTGTCTGCATCTTAGGAAAATCACTTCTCCTATTAAATACACCACCTTCTACATTCAACCAACAGCTCAGCTAGTTTGGGGTTGGTTTTCCTTTTACCCTTTCCCATCTCATTTGTGCAAGACAATATATACAGCTCTGGATTCCCACCTGCTTCCTTCTTTCTGGTGTCCCCATATGGCCAGCACAAGGATAAGCTATAGGAATCGGTATCTGGTGACAGACTCAGCATCCCTTTTCCTATGACTTATCATATACAAGCCAGCAAATGTTATAAATATAGAGAGTTTGTTGTGGGTTTGCTTTTTTTTTAAAATTCCCCATTCAATAAATATCTACAATTAAGTTTAGCTAAACTCCAAGTCATCCAGGTTTAAGGAATTCTTAAAACCAAAGACACCAGCGCTCCCATCAGTGTGCTCCTGCCAACCCTTCGCAGCAACTGTATTGCAACCAAGCCAGTGGGGTTCCTGGAAATGCTACATGAGCTCTGCCTATTGCTTCTCTAAGGAGAGATGACATTTCACTGTCACTGCTGTGCATTGACTGAGGAAACTTCCTCCAATTTAAAAAAAAAAAAAAAAGGAGAGAGAAAGACTAATGAGTTTTCTGCATGCAACAAGTACCTACCTCCTTATTACAGTGTTGCATGTTTGGACAAAGGGTTTTTCTTATTTAGCACCTTGTAGTTGCCAAGCAAAAGGGGTTCCTGCATCTTCAGGGGATGCAGAGACGGCCCTCGGATGAGCATGTGGACAAAGCCAACGATACTCACTTAGTGAGAGCCATGGGCACGTTCCTTAAATACACTCTCTTGCCTCTCCTGGCTTCCCCCAGCATCTGTTAACACTAAACTAACACTGAAAGCATTCTGGACATTCAGAAGGAGACACTTTTGTACAGAGGAGGCAGAAGTCGAACAGCAGCAATAGAGATGGGGGAATGGGCTGTACTTCAGCAAAAGCCATTCTTCCCCAAGACCAAAAACAATTTAAAATCTTAATATTTGATGAGCAAAGAAGAGCTTGTTCCAGGAGAGGAGGTACTGAATCGATATCCCTATAAAAATACACCTGTGTGTACCCTATGCTTAAGTTTCTGTGACTCCTGAACAGAGTGTGAGAGGTTTAGAGGAACAAACGCTGAGTGCCTTCCCTGGGGGGTGAGTAAAGACCCCCGTGTTCCCCCCCCCAGGGGGTGAGCACGCGCAGCAGGGAAGCAGGGCTCAGCCAACATCCTTCTGGGATGGAGCAGGGTCGTACTGTCGGTGTAGAACTAACATTCCTACAGATCAGCTTAGGGCAGAGCAGGGCGGTGTGTGTGCAACAGCCTGAACGCATCCTGCTGCTGCTCTCCCCAGGGAGGGAGCATCCCTGCCACCACCTAGCTGTTAAAAACAGAGTCCAAACAAATGTGGCCAGCTGGGCCCAAAGAAAGCAATATGCCTAAAAGTTAGAGAGACCCTTAAACAACCAAACTGGATCTTTACTCCTGGCTCAAAATCTCTGAGGGACGCGGGAAGTGACCAGCCCTTCTACCGGCGTGCAGGTGGGGAAGGAGGGAGCTGACCCGTCCCCTTCCACAGGCTGATGGCAGCAAAGCAGTTTGGAAGGAAAGCGAAACCAAGAAGCCCACCCTGACTGAGAATCCAAGGCAGGTTTCTGCAGCTGGGAGTGGGTATTGCTTGTGCGGCCGTGCCTGCCAAGCGAACAGTTAGTGGGTCCTGTGGTGCGCAGGCATGGGGGGGGACACAGCCAGCTGGCTGCACCTGGAGTTTGTAAGCAGCTGTACTTCATGATATATGTAGGTTTTTCAGCCTTCGCTCTGTGTCATTAAGATTCTTCCTTTGGCCCCTTTCTGTTTCAATTCTGACCAGTTCCATCCAAAACCCTGAATAACCCAAAGTGCTTCAGTTTGTGGGAACAGTCGCTTCTGCTTTCTCCGAAGGCAAAAGGCTGACCTTATCCTCAGAACACAGGTTGTGAGAAAGAGCCCAGGCCACCCCAACCATCAAAAGGGCTTCTCTGCCCTGCTTCCTTTGCCCTCTGGCAGCGCCTTGCAGATGACACTGTTTGTGTTTTTGCATCTGCATCCGGGCCGGCTCACTTGGTCGTAGCATCTCTGGGACAGCTTGACGCAGCCGGTGGCTGGCAGGTAGCAGAGCAAGCACGGGAGCACCAGGGAGAGGGCGCTCATGAAGGACCAGCGGGCACAGCAGTTTGAGTGGGAGCAGGAGCAGGGGTGGTCGGCACACGTCCCCTCGTCGTCCTCGTTGGTGCAGTGGTAGAAGACGCCCTTGACGAGACACATGCAGGTGGAGTAGTTGACCAGGTTCTGTGCCGAGCAGAGGCACTCTTGGTTGCACACCCAGCACGAGGGCAGAGTCCGGGGCAGCGCACACTCCTTGCACTTGCATTTCCCACAGGCTTCGCACAGCAGAAAGTGCTTGTCCAGTTCCTGAGACACGGGTCCCTTCAGGTCCAGGGGTTTGCAGTTAATCACCTTGGGCTGGATGCGAACCGCTCTGGGGGAGGACTGCTCGGCCACGGGGGCCGGGGCCATGTGGTCCAAGAGCCTTTGGTCTGAAGATGTGCTGCTGCTGCTGCTGATGGAGCTGGGGCGCCCGCTGAACGAAATCCAGGGGTGGGTGACATCCTGCTCACAGCGCTGCAGGTGCTGGTTGGTCAAGACCAGTTCATGGGGGGCTCGGGGGCGCTTCTGGGCTGCCAGCTGGGAAGCGGTGGGGTTGTCGGTGTAGTCGTTTTCTATGTGGGTGGTCTTCATTTGGTCGATGGGCAAGATGGTGAGCGGATGCTGCAGCCGCCCATAGGGGATCCGACTGTCCAGCAAGGGCTGGACCATCACAGAGTTGGGGACAACGGTGATGTTGTGGGGAACCCGGGGCTCCATTGATAAAGCAGTCTGATTACTGGTGAAAAACCTGTTCTGAAGAACCCTGGGGGAGGAAAGGAGAAAGAAAAGGGGTGGGGATCAGAAAGGCCACATGGTTATTGAGTTACCCTGCAACCCCATCCCAAACGGGGCTCTTTGCTGAGGCTGGTTATTATGCAGAAGGTCTCATAAGGTCAACTTTTGCCCGAGGGAGTCAGAGCCCTTGCTCAGGTGTAAAGTGCGTCGCTCCTCCTTTGCTACTGTGTTCTGCTCCCTAAGCTTGACCCTGTACAGCTCCTCCAGTCCCTGGCAGGCAATGGTTCCTGTGGGCTCCCCAAGTGCCTGCTCATGATTTTTACTGAGGGAAAGCCCATCTTAGGGTTCCCAGTGTATATTCATAGGTGGGAAATGACTTATTTAAGGTGTGGGGGGGGGTTTCCTGGACCCTGATCCCTAAAAAAAACCCCTGACACAAAACTGTGGCTCGTGGGAGTGTTGGGCTGGCACAAAGATGCTCTGGCACATGGGGCTGGGCACTTGTCCTTGCTAACCCAGCCTCTGCCTACAGGAGGGTGGCTCAGCATCACCAAGGAAGCGTCCTGTGTCCATTGGGAGCTGCTGCTGGTTTCAAAGGCTGCATTCAACCCTCCCATGGGAGGTGGGAGTTCTGGCTCCACAGCCTGGTTGCAAACTGGGGTGGGGGGGGTGGGAGGGGATGGGTGCAGCTCAGGGGGGATGCGCACGGGCCAGACCCGCTCTGTCACCTCGTGCAGGTAATTAGGCACTCTTCATCAAAACACTTCAGCAGACCAACACTCAGCCCAAGTGCTGTTTACTGGCTGTACTGGCTAAGCCGCCTCTTGCCGCAGTCTCTAATTTCATGGAAGGAGTGCAATTTCTGCTGGAGGCCATCCAGAGATTCGGCAGGACAAGAAACCACAGGAAGTAACTAAACTTAAATCAAAGAACGGAAACAGCTTGGTTCAAATTTAGAAAGTGCACATTGTTTTCTAGTAGATGTGCCATTTCCTCACTGGGTGACCTTTATTCATAAATAATATAATGTCGGGGATCGGTTTAAAGCAGCAGAGAGTGAGGAGGCTTCAGAGCCAGTCGTGGGGCAGGCTGGGGATGGGGGGGGGAAGCTTCTGGTATCAAGGAAAAGGAAATGGTGGACAGCTCAAGGCACTGCCAGTTGTTTGTGTTCAGAAAACAAATTAACCTTTTCCAACAGCATGAGAGAGTTTAATGTTACAGCGGCCTGGGAAGAAAAGTCAGGGGAAAAAACTGCATCCAAGTCAAGAAAAATCTGCAACCAAGAAGTGTGGGTGCGAGTAGATTATTTTACTGAAAGAGTTGTGGGGCTGTGGAACAGGCTGACCAGGGAGGGGGCTGAGTCCCCACCCCTGGGTGTGTCTAACAGATGGGGAGATGAGGTGCTCAGGGATCTGGGTCAGCACAGGATGGGAACGGTTGGACTTGATGGTCTTAGTAAAGGTCTTTTCCAACCTGGTGATTCTGAGTGACTGCATCCACTGCCTCTGCAAGAGCACACTCCCTCTCCAAACTGAACACATTGCTACAAAAGTGGGACCATGAACTGATTAATGGGGCACTTCCAGAAGGAAAAAGAGACGCGGGTTATTACCCACTGGAAAAAAAACGCTACTGGGGTCCACTACGGTGTTTGTAAGTCGTTGCTTTGATAGGTCACTCGGCATCTGAAGGGGCTGAAAGCAAACCTGCCCATTCCCCTGAGGTGGGCAGGAGCCAGGGCTGATGGTGGGGAGCGGGCTGGGGCAGCGGCGCGTGGCCAGCGCGGCACATGCCGCCTCGGGGAGCTGGCCCCAGGTCCTGCCTGCCCGGCTGCCTCTGTCCGCGGCGCAAGACGAGCAGGGAGAAGTGCTGGACCCAGCAGTAATGATGATTATTGTCATGCAGTCCTGCTGCTGCTGCTCCTCAGCACCAGTTAAAATTATCTGCTGAGGCTCAGCCACTCATGCAAATGCTTTTTTTCCCCCCCTCATTATTCATAGCTCGTTGACATCCTGACTCGAAAAACAAGGAGGTTTTAAAGCAGCTATTCCTTTTTACTGGGTTGGGTTTTTTTTTAAAAAGCAGTGATTCTGGCAACTTCAGGCATGCAGAGGGGTAAAAATTCGATTTTCTTTTGTCCCTCAGAATCCAGTGTCATGACATGAGAGTCGTTGCTGCGAGGCAGGGCTGAGCAGGGCAGCGGCTCGGGACTCAGATCTCACTGCTTGTTTGTTGGGTGTTTTTTATAAGGAGAGAGATGCAGCTGCCTTGGCTGCCAGGAGTGAGTGCAGCAGAGCTGGTACTCGCTGGAAGGTAGCTGGAGGAAATGGTGGCACTGAAGGATGCTACAAGCCTGGTCCCTCATGCCACCGGCAGTGCTGCCGTCACCACCTCTCCCTCGTCTTTAAAGAATCCCCAGCACAGGGCTCTGTGTTCTGCCCTGAACTCAGTCCCGCTTGTCACCAAGGCTCTGGAGCCTGGACTGTTCACAGCAGGCTTAGATGGGGCCTGGGGGTCACTGGTTATTTTGGGGCACACCAGCAGAGATGAGGAGAGATGTTTCACCCTTAGGCAGCATCCGCCACCCCTCTCAATGCAGCAAGGCTGCTCTGATGCTGATTTTCCCTGGTGTGTGTGGCACCCTGAGGACATTCTGCACCCTCACAGCACCGCACAGGGAGCCCCTTGCCCTGGCACAGGGGAGCAGCACCCCAGGGTTGGCGTGTAGGCAGGGTATTAGCTCTGTAGTTGCACCGTCCACAATGGTCCAGAACTAGAGATGGCACCACGCAGAAGCTACGTGGTCAGGCTGATTTTGGGAAGGATTATAGCCATAGGCACCCTTAAACCACCCAACCCCTGGTACACAGTCACAGCCATGCCAGCCAGGCATTAAAGATGCTTTAACCTACATCAGAGTTAATTATCACAGTGAGGAGATGAACCCTGGACTAAGCACCACGCTCTGGGATGGTTCCTGCTGAAAATCATCCATCAGCCTTCTCCATTGTAACACTGTTCCAAACTGCCTTCCTAAGGGCACCTCTTTCTGCAGAGCAAGGGGACTGGAAGCCCTGAGGTGGTGAACTCCAAGACCCTGCAGGTATTTGGACACAGGATCTACATGGATAAAACCTCTGGAATGAAGACAGACAGACAAGACAAGACCCAGCTCTGGTGATTCCCAGACCCCTGCTCTGGACAGAACGTTGCTCTTGCTGCAGACCACCTTTAACACACCACAGATACACCGCCCACCAGTTTTTGGTGCTAGTGCTACACATGCTCCTTTGACTTTTGCCCTGCCTCCTCACTCCAGAGCGGAAGGTTTCCACAGTCAACTGCTCTCACTTAAGCTACACAAGCTTCTGGTAGTTAGGGACTTTTCCAAGGGCTGTGACTGCCTTGTTGTTTATGGCCTTGTCACCAGAAGTTTCAGCAGTGAAATAAGATTGCTGGAGACAGATCCAGGTCAAACACCTCGAATACTGAACTAGAGCGTGAGCTGGGTGGCATTTGCTCTGCCAGGAGGTTCTCCTGCTCTGGGATCTGCCCCAGTGACAACAATGACAGTATTTCATGGTGTGGTTGCTGTGTTTTGGGGTGTGTGTGTGCTTCCACTGGCACACCCCTCGTGCTGGTTCTGCTTTAAGCTTTATGTCTGCATCCCATGAGGAGAAAGACTTGAGCCAAAAGCCCTGGGTAGCTCTGTAGGTACACAGCACCCTATTCTCATGGCAAAGAAGAGGAATCCAGGAAAGTTCTCAGGTGGTGCAGGATCAGAAGCAAGTCAAGAAGCCAGACTGGTCCCAGCAAGTCTTCCAGGCTGGGGTGTGCCTGGCTGGGTACGTGGATGGACCCTGGTGACTTCCCTGGATGTTCCCCAGAGGCATCAGGACTTGGCCTTTTTTGGTGTTCCCCAGAGGAAGATCCGCAGCTGCAGCCAGTCTGAAACTGGTCCAGGATGAGGGGAACAATGCAAGCGAGTCATCCTTTGACACACAGGCGGTTTGCAGGCAGATGTGAGGACACCAGATACTCCTGCAAACAATCAGGAGCTTAAGATGCCCGTCCCTCCAGCAGCAGGAAAGCTCATCCCCAGTGCAGCAGGAGGACACTCTGCTCTCCTTCACCTCCCCTCCTCACCAGGAACCCGTTATGCACAAGGGGTGTTTGGCAGCACCATTGGTACCTTAGAAACTGCAACACCTCAGTGTTTGGGGTGACCTGGCAGAGCTTCAGACCTTGCAAGAGGACCAGAGCTGAGGTGTTTAACCTTGGGACTCTTGAGTTGGCTTCGAAGCCCTGTGCAGGTCAGCAAGGAGGGGGCAGAGAGGGCACCTGCATCTTGCACTTACTGGTGTTGGCTCAGGTGATGCAGTGACCTAACCCAGCGTGTAGCACATGGACCTGGCTGCTGTGCATCTGAAGCAACCCTGGGTGCAAGGGGTGACAAATCTGGGTGGCTTTGCTGGGCAAGAAAGGCAAGAGAGAACAGGCTGAGTTCTCTCTGAGAACCTCCCCCCGTACTCAGAGTGCCTGAAGCTGCCTGCGCAGCCACGCTGACTGACCAAGAAGGGGATGGTTACTAGGGCTGAGCACCAAACCCCTAAGGAAGAACCTTCCTGCTACAGGGCTCATCCACTGCTGTCAGAAAGGGATGAGGTTTGTGATGCTGGGTTGGGAACAGACCTTCTCCTTCTGGCATTGGCAGTTGGGGGCTGCTGGCAGACACAGAACTGCCCAGACTGAACAGATTTCATGTAGCAAGATGTGTCATTTGAAGAAAATTGTGGATTAAAAAAATTATAAGAGATGATAATAATACAGTAGAATAGAAAATGTTAAGGCATTTAAGCACTGTAACCTTGCAAAAGCTACAGAAGTTTATGCAGTGACTGAGGTGGGCACAAAGTCACTGGGTGCAACTGTGCAGGTGATTTTCTGAAAGCAACTGGGAAGAAAAATTCCTGAGCATGTTCTTCCACCAGGATTTATTCATCCCTTCCAGGCAGGTGAAGCAGCAGAGTTCTTTTCACAGCAGAAACATCAACAAACTCCCATGTAGGGAAAACATCTCTTCCCCCCTGCCATCCAGGGAGGGTAGGGCTGCTCACCACGTACAATTTGCAAGTCAAAATACACTTCCCTCCAAGGGAGTAGAAGGGGATTCCAAAGGCAAGCTCCTAAGTGTGCTGCAGTGCTTGTTTCATCTCCTCATCAAGGTATTGCCAACTTCAAATTACTATTGTACCAGATAATTACCAGTCCCAAAGTTGTAGGAAACCCACTGTTATTTCAAAGTGTTTTGGGATTATTTCAGGCTTGAAAGATCTGTAAGATTCTTTAGTCACATGAAACAAAAGTAATCTCATGTTTTAAGAGGATTTTGGAGTACATAATTTCATAGAAAGCCATATCCTTGCAGGCAATTCTGTAAGAAAGTCACATAAACCCCCAGGAAAGTCCATCTCATCAATGTCTTCAGAACACTACTTGAAGCAACAAGGTTCCAGTATCTTTAGTTCCAGAGTGGGGTTGGGTAACTTGTCTTCCAGTTACTGAAAAACTAAATGGATCCTGACTTAAACACCTGGTGAATGCAGACATATACAATGTTTATAGCTGTCTCAGCTACTTAATAGTTAATAATTTTAATAAGTTCTTTCTCACATGTTTCACAACATTCCAGATGTAAGTGGGAACAGAAGAATAATGAGAATAGGGACTCCAGAGTCCAGAATCGTGTCCTACGTGGAGGAAATCCTGCAAATCCTGGCCCTGGGAAGCACTGGTGTGATGCTGAGACATCCTCAGTGCCACAGGCCTGGTAAAGTCAGCAGGAATATGGGAAATATGCTCCCACACCCCACCTCCTGCCCACCCTGCTCCCCAGGTACCAGGTGCCACAGCTTTGCCCAACCCATTTCTGAGGGATACAGAAAGTTTCCACGTGAGATGCTGATGTGCCAACATCTGGACTCAGCCTTAAATGTTGGTAACAAGAGCCCCAAACATGGTGCCTGGAGCATGGCTGCTATCAGAAGGACCACCAGTATGATCAGAGAAGAAACGTGGCCACCAACAACTCCTTCTGTCCTTTGTCAGCTGCAGGTACAAGATCAGGGGGCACTTTACCTCCTGCCAATGAACTGCACCTTAGTTACACCTCACAAGCAGCCTGAAGGTCAGGGAAGAGCTCTAGCCTGGGCAAACCAAGCCTTCTCCTGGGATTGCTGGTGCTGGGTTGTCCCTGTGTGTGTTCTGTGATGTTGTGGTGGCTCCTCTCTTGAGCCTGGACCTGTGCTCTGAGGTGTCGGGGAGCTGCTGAACACATGGTGCTGCCCATTGCTGGGGTGGTGGTGGCTGTAATGGTTATAACGGTGGGATGGAGAGCAATAGCACAGAAAGAGCCACCTTCTGCCTTCTCACCATAAGCTAGAGGAGCATTTGGAACCTGCTTTGGCAGGGGGTTGGACCTGATCTCTCCAGGTCCCTTCCAACCCCTGTGATTCTGTGATTTCTAGCAGAGAAAAAGCAAACCTGACTTTTCAGTAAGAATTCTTGATCACAGGTTTCCAAGAATTGAAGCATCACAAGCTTTTGTGATGGGACACAAAAGAGATGGGACTAGAGAGAGATGAAAGGCCAAGCCCTGGCTGATGCCAGTGGGAGCTGTGCACTGGGGCTGCCCAACGGCCTGAACTCGCCTCAAATTCTGTGGGTCAGTGATGGCCAGGGGATAGACCAGAGGCATCCAAATCTTGTCACCTACCAGCCAGGTCACACCTCTTGGTTACTACGATACCAGACCTGTTGTTACCCACGTGTGAGCTGAATTACAGTCTGTGGAGATGTGATGAGTGCCTCATTGAGGGTCACACACGGGCAGCCACGGTGGCAGTGAGTGTCCTGCAGAAGCTGCCTGTTTTCTCTGCTTAATGGGACATGGGAATTTCTGAACCAACTGGGCAACAGGAAGAAAGCAAAGAGAGCAATAGAACCTTTACTGATACATCTGAATGCAAAGAGATGATCACAGTGGAAAGCACTGTGCTTTGAAGGAGCATCACGTCAAGGGAGCCCGATATTCCAAGGCCCGTGTGAGTCCCACCGCTCAGGAGTGATGGCAACCAGTGCAAGGCTCCTGATTTCTCACTGCTTTTAGAGAAACTGTGGCTCTTCTCTCTCCTCTGGTGGTGTGGTTACACAGTCTAGAAGACCTTATGTAGAGAGTGCTGATCACGGCTGCACCCCATGCTGGGGGACACACACAAACCTTGCCTTGCCAGTGTCCTGGTGAGGCCAGGATTCACCAGCAACGTACAGCTCTTTGGCAGAGAGGGAGATACCCAGGACATGCATGGAAAACGAAGCCAGGGTACCTGGGATCTGACCTGGCTATCAACAAGCACTTGCAATGGGAAGATCTATAGGGCTTCCTAGAGCGTGTGTGCCAAGGGGGAATCAGCCACAGCAGAGCAGGGACGTGGGACCAGGCAGGATGGTGCTGGGCAGCGCTCGCTTCCACCAGAGCTCAGGAGAGGGATCAATAAAGGACTCGCTTCCCCAAGTCCCAGCAGAGGAGGAGCTGATAAGGGAACAAACTCTGCTGTTGCCTTTGTTTGGAATTAAGGACATCCTCTTGCCCAGACCTCCCAGCAGCGGCCAGGGACACATTGCTGCTGAGGGAAGGAGAAAGGCTCAATTAAAGCTTTTAATGAGGGACGGCTCCACTCAAAGTTAGAGGAGACCTTTCAGTAAGCACGTGTTTTTAACGTGTGATCAAGAATAAGATAGAACATTGGAGTTCTTTAAGAATGAGTTAGGCTGTCTGAATCTTGAGTCAAGCTGTAAATGCTTTAAAAAGGGGGAAAAAAAACCCAAAACTCTTTTCCATAAAGCATCTACCAACAAAGCATCCATAGTCGTTCCTTTTGTTCCCCTCCTGAGCAGCCTCTCCTACCTGAGGACAGCTGGAATTTTCTCTGTGAGTAATAAGGGGGGAAAAAAAAACAAACCCAATTAGGAAGCTTATGAGGGAAACCTGTCATTTTTAAAACGAGACACTAAATTTTGGCCAGAACGTGGAAATTCAGAAGCTGGGAAATGAGACCTGTGGACTTCCAAGAAGCTGTCTCTGTCCAGCTAAAGTCTGTTCCTGCGGCGCGAGTGAATGAAGCACGTCTTGGTCCACAAACCTTCAGATCTCTGGGGACCCAGATTCCTTAGTCAAGGCTTTTTACTGGGCAAGAACACTAATTTTAAGGCCAGAAAACTACATGCAGCTATGATCTATTAAGCTAATGGTGCTAAATGATAACCCTATTAGAAGGATTTTCTGTTTTCCTGAGGAAACGCATTGTATTGAATTTAAAAGGAATAAACAGCCCAGCCAAGCAAGGATCCTGCAACTGTTTGCCTATAAAAAGTACTGGGCTGAATTTGGAAAATTCTATAGCAATATGCTTAATTAATTTAATTTTTTCCCCTCTCTTACAGTTAATATTTGGAAAACCATCAGACCTGGGAATTACGTATTGCTGTAGTGCTGCAAGGGTGGGGAATTTTGTTTCACTGAAGTCTGATAACAGGATTTTTTTTTGGGGGGGGGTGGTATTGCTGTTTGAGATGCTGCATTTCCCAGTATGATTTGGGAATTAGTCACGATTCCATGAAAACAGCTTCTGGTTTACTGTTTCAGGAGGAGAACAAATAATTTCTCCCCTGCACATACCTCATGGAGAATTTCAAAAGGACTGCAGCGTTCAGAAATAGTCCTTTTAATTTTATAATACTAACACAGAGCCCCCTTCTAGCAGCAGAAAACACAGTAGCCCATGGAAAAATGGCACATTTATCAATGAGACATCCCCAGCGGGGTTCCAATAACTGAGAACAACCCCTCCTCTCCTGCTATCATTCATTTTTATATGGAGAAGGGGGAAGCTAGTCATCAGGATCATTGTGATTCAGTGCACAAATTGTAGCTTTATTCTTTAACCCAAAATAGGGGGGGGGCAGGGAAGGGAGGAAGCCTCAATATTGGGAAAACTGGGTTTCTCTTTACCTAATTAAACAGCAATTCCCGAGCTGGTTTCTGAGGGACTGTATCCTTGGCATGGTGTGGAAGGAAGGTAGCAGCTGAAGAAGTTTTAAAGACTGTAGAATGTGCCTTTTCTACTCTAGATAATTGGGGGATGCTTTTCCTTTTCTCTTTCACTCCTTCACCCTTCAAGGAAAAACTTGGGGCTACACAAGCTTTAAATCAAGAAATCAGGCCCTTGGCCACTTGAAGAAAAAGAGCGAAGCCTTTTCCTCCTGCGATCGATGCTGATATTCACTTGTACTGCCATTTCCAAGGTCTGCATTTCCAGCCCTGCTTTCCTCTAAGACCTTTGTGCCTTTTATATGCCCCTTTCTGCTTTTCCCATTCCCCCTCTGATAATGAATTTTCAGAACATGTCGTCTCTAGGCTTGTCTTTCTCCTGTGACGCCAGGACTGGTACCAGAAAATAAAATCCAGGCTTATCTTTGCTACGCAGTTGGTAGAGAGGAGCAGCCAAGGCAGGTTTTTCCCTCCATGTAAAACATATTTCATATACCCTTATGAAATTATTCTAGGTACACGTTTTTTATTACTTATCTAGCCTCTAAAAGATGTAATCCATCCAGATTTAACACCGAAGCAACCAAGTATGCAGCAAGACAAGGAACAGGACAGGGATGGTGCAAGGCATCGAGGCCAAAAAAACCCACCAAAAAAGCAAAAAAAAAGAGACAGCTGTATAAAATAAAATGCTAAAGAGCAAAGGTCATGCAGGAAAGATCTGACACACCAGTGGCTGATCTCTGAAGTGTCCTATTATGGAGACAGCTCGGAACTACTTGACACTAACAAGACATCAGGCTTTGGAAAGGAGAGGAAATGCGTATCATCGGTTTTCCAAAGCAAGAAATATCAAATTCTTATTTATCAGCCCAGGTGAATAGGTATTTATACTCTCTTTTCAGGGAAGGAAGAATGGATGGAGAAGACATCCCATCAACTGAAAGAGGAGCCTTATTCTGCTTATAAAAGCTCTGCAAATAAACCCAACGCAAGTCTGGTGAAACCTGCCTGCCATATACGTACCCCAGATGCAGATGTGGATGAAAGGGCACAGAAAAGAGGTAGAAACAAGAAACACCAAAACACCAATTCTGCAAGAAACAGGGTATTTCCTCAGAACACAACGTCTCCTTGGGGTTGCAAAGCACCCGGCAGCTATCCACTATATATAATTACAGATAACTGCTGTTGGAAAAGTCATAGGCAGAAATATACCCGTGATCCAGGATCCTTAAGGGACTAGCCAAACCCATCCCGACAGAGCACAGGGTTTGCCCTCGGGGATCAGGCTTTATTTTATTTTTCTTTTCCCCTACTTAAAAAAGCCTTTCACACCGGCTGGCAAACGCGGATCTCGTACTTACTTCAGGTAATTCAGCTAAAACCATCTCTCCATAGGCGAGTTAATCCTAAATCCGAGCCGGACGAGAGGGGCCGGTCCTGGGAAAATCCTGGCTGGAGCTGCGGGGAAGGGACCTGCGAGCGCGGCGCTGTCAGCGCCGGCCGCGATGCTGCAACCGCCGCTGCCTGGGAAAATGGCTATTTTATGAATGGGAGGGCAGCCGCTCCTCCTGCGCATGCGCGGCCTCCCGACTCTATGAATGGGTGGGCACCGGGGCGCCACCGCGCATGCCCGGCTGCCTTTTATGAATGGGGGGCTGGAGAGCGGCTCGCGCCGGGCTGCGGAGGATGGGAACGGCTCGCGCTTTTTTTTTTTTTTATGAATGGAGGGCAGGCGGCAGCTGCGCATG
>VZTU01001617.1:132805-145808 GCA_013400835.1 Zapornia atra
CCCCCGCACCCCCCATCCCTCCGCTGCGCGCGGCGGCGGATGCGATTTGCTGGAAATATCAGTATGGAAACGCAGGCAAACCCCGCGGCTGGGCTTGTGTCTTGTGTGTGCAACATGTAGCTGGGCTTTATGGCCCTCGGCTCTCCGGGCGGCAGGACGGGGCTGTGCCGGCTACACAAACCCACCCAGAGCCAGGAGATGCTCCTGCCTCGTGGAAGTGAGGCCATTCACGCGCTATTCTTAGCCTCACAGCTTTTCCCATGTTTAGCTTTTGCTAAGTCGGGTTGGACCTCACCCTGAGCTCTGCGCCGGCAACGCCAGGCAGGCCCCCAGAGCCAGAGTTTCCAACGGTCCTCAGCAAACAACTGCCCTTCTGCAGCTCAGTGCTGAGCCCCCCCACCCCGAAAACCCTGACTGCGTGCTGAGAGCTCTGACATGTCCTTCCCGTGCCTGAGTTGCCATTCAGCAAATGGGGAATGGCCCTTTGCAGCTGGCATGGGAGCAGCTGCGTGCCTGGGGCTCAGCACACGGTGTGCTGGGGTCCCTGGGGGCAGGTTGCTTCACACTGGAAAGGCAGTAAGGATGATGATGTATTTTTAATAGATGTGAAGACTCCTCTTCAGAGTATAAACCAGGCCCCTGCCTCGATTCCTGCTGTATTTTATGGCATGTCTACTTAAAAGCTTGCACAGCACCGGGGGAGGAGGGAGACTGTTATTATATCTCATATACTATATATTATATATCATATACTATATATTATATACTGACATTGTCAGTATCTCTGCAAATTGTACGAAAGGTTTTCAAGCCTGGGGTTCTGAGGTGGTAAATCCTTGAGTTAACCCATCTCCTTCCTTCTGCCTCTGTCCCTAACACGTAATCAAAACACATTTAGTGGCAGAACACTGTGTGTTCCTGCGGATCCACCCTCCAGCAAGGGTTTGTCCCCAGGAGCCTGTGCTCTGGGACTGATTGTTTAGCTGCGTGCGTGTTTGTCTCTGGGGACAGGGACCTTTCCAAGGGGGAGCAGCATTCACGGGTCGTGGGCAAATGCAATTTCACAAGGAAAGGACAGAAGAAGGAGGCTCAAGAGCAGCTGATCTGAGCCATACGTGGGATATCACTGGGCTTCAAATATGCAAGGAGGATGCTTGCTTTTTGAGAATAAATAGTGTGTGGCTGTTAAAACTGTTGCTTGGTTATGGGTCGTATTCTTTGTAGCTGGTACTGCCTGAAGGACAGAGGAGTGTAGAAATACTGTGCCTGTGATTTCTGAAGATTGGCAAATAAATGGGTAATGGAAGAAAATGCCATTTTTAAAAAGCTTGTGTTGAGGATAAAAAAAAATAAATCTCCCTGCATTTAGTGGTGGAAACCAGCTCAGAGCTGAGGTGCTCAATTGCCTGGGCAAAAAAATACCTGCTCTGCTCCCCTCACTCTTCAACACCAGCATGTGAACCGTGAATTCTGCACCTTGGGTTGGTTTTTGCAGGCGTGCTGTATCCCCACAGTGCGACACAGGGGTGAGAGTCAAGCACCTTGGAATGAAAGGCTTTCACACACCAGAGCTGAGTTCTGTGTCCCAGGGCCACGTGTACGCTGCGTGGAGGGGAAGCCCTTTGTAAGCATCTCCCTGCGAGACCCTGGGTGCCCGTGTGGCAAATGCAGACTGCTGTGGAGGACCAGAGAAGGCTGATGCTGTAATTAACAGTGAAGCCTGGCTAGACAGCACACTGAACGAAATCCCAGCAATAAAACTGAAAGGAGGAAATAGAAATGATTATTTGTGTGTGCAGGGAGGGGTGAGGAGGAAATGGAGTCTGGCCAGGGAGAGAAATCTTGGAGTGGGAG
This sequence comes from Zapornia atra, assembly GCA_013400835.1. NCBI lineage: Eukaryota > Metazoa > Chordata > Aves > Gruiformes > Rallidae > Zapornia > Zapornia atra. Next base: position 134,660 of record VZTU01001617.1, read on the forward strand.
ATCGTGGGACATTGCCAGTATTTCTGTGAGTTATATGAAAGGTTTTCAAGCCTGGGGTTCTGAGGTGGTAAATCCTTGAGTTAACCCATCTCCTTCCTTCTGCCTCTGTCCCCAACACGTAATTAAAACATATTTAACACTCTTGCCTATGGACACAGGTGATTCTTGCTAAGGCTTATCCTGTTTGCTATGCTCTGGCATGTCAGGCCACCTTGGACTGGAGCTTGGATTCCTCCAAGCTGCTCTTCCTGTTTGGTCCAGCAGAGCCTGGTTTGGGTCTGGATTGGGAAGCTGGGCTGTGGGTCTGGAGCAAAACCCCAGCACGAGGGTGGCGTGTCATCTGTGCTCCAGGATCTCCCAGTTCATTTGGCTTCTTTTTGCAAACAGGAGGAGCTGAAGATGTGCACGTGGATGGGGTGGGATGTGTGTGGGAGGGCTGGTGTCTCCGCTGCCCTCCCTGGGCTCAGCTCTGCTCATCAGATCTCCTTGTTCTTCTGTAAAAGATGATTGTGCCACTGCTGATGAGTATGAGACTGTCCTTGCAGTGAGGGCTCTGGGGGGTGATAAAAAGTGCTGGGGAGGAGCATCGGGTTATTGTGGTATGATTCTGGGAGCTGCTGTGTTCAGAGAAACACCACTTACCTGAGGTGGGTAATGTGTTTATCTGTGGTGGTGGTACCAGTGATGCAGCTCAGCAGCCCTTTCTTGTGCAGGAAATTAATTGCTTGTTCATTTCACACATTTGAACCCTGGAAGGGCTGAAGATTTTTTGAATGTGTTTTCTTCTCTGGGATGAATTGTGGTGCTGCCACAACGGCACTGCCTGGAAAGGAAAGTCTTTGATTTTCTTCTTGTGGATCCTTGGAAAAGCTGAGAGGTCCCCAGTGCTTTGTGATAGAGGCTACATCCTTATCTTCTGTGGGGCTTTGTGTTCCTTTGTCTGTCAGGTTCAGGTCATATTATTTGTTTTACTGAAACTGTATGGAACAGCAGCATAGCTGTCCAGCTGATGCTGCCTGTTTCTGGAACCTCCAGTATCTGCCTGTGGGGTTTTTCTTCCTAAGTGGGACAGAAAATGCTTGTCCTCATCATCTAAACACTTTGCAGTCAACTTGTATATGTCCTACAGCTAGTAGCAGAGCTATGATCCTATGACCTGACTACATCTGAAATGGGCTTTTGTTTTTGGGTGGGGTCTGGCAGCATCTCACACCCAGGGAGCACAGTTTTCTTCCCGAGAAGTCTGCAGTGAGAGATGATGCTGTGTGAAGGCACGTGTGTAAGCAAGCACCAGATAGCTGAATATATAGACTATTTGGGGGGTTTTGCATTAAGGGTTTGTAGCCTGCTCTGTGTGGCATGCCTGTAACCTGCCTCTGAAAGCACACAGGGGTTTCAAGGCTCAGAAGTTGCCTGTGCTGAAAGGGAATGGGGGTTGCCACCCATGGTTTTAAAGCTACAGTCTTTTCCCCTACCTCTGAAAAAAAAAAGCTCCCCTGAAGTCAGGCACATTGCAGGGAACACGAGCATCTTCCTCAGGGCTTCCAAACCTGTGCTTCTCCCAGTCATGAAATTATTGTATAAGGATTTAACAAGCTGCCACAGGCTGAGCCCTGGGCTGTGTCGGAGGGTTCAGGCCTCTCAGCCGAGCTTCCTTCCTTTCCCCTGCACTCCTGCCTGCCTGGCAAGGGAGCTGGGTCTGTGGGGAGCGCCTGGCAGCCGCAGGCAGCCGGCTCCCGGGCTCGCCTTGGAGCAGCTCTGGGTGTAATGTGGGGCTCCAGCCCTGCCTCTCCCGCGAGCGTGGGCTGGCAGGGCTCCAGGGAGGGCCTGCGTGTCTGGGCCAAAAGCCGGCGGGTTAGGGAAATGCAGGGCTCCTAATCTCCCATCAGAAAAAAGCAAATACGCAGGCAATTTGGTGAAGTGAAAGTGCAGCCCCCTGGGGAAAGCCGAGCTTGTGCTTCCCAGCGGTTTCCAGTGTGTGGCCGTGTTCTGCCTCCAGTCTCCGGTGGGTTCCTTGGTGTTCCGCTGCCTTTGAGCTGGATCAAGAGCACATGTGTAGCCTTTATCTGCTGAGGTTTTCCTGGAGCTCCAAAGCCTTTCTGGCTGGTGTTTGTGGGCTTATGGTAAGTCAGTGTGCGAGCAGTGCTCCTGCCTGAAGAAGGAGCTGATTCCCCCCCTAAACTGGTATCGCATGTGGAGCTTTCCAACTTGCTTGCAGCGGGTTCAGGTTGTCTCAGGTGGGTTTTAAGGTTGGCCCTGCCTCTGGCAACCAAAGGATGCCCTTATGGGTGGGTTTGCCATGTGTTGGTGGTATAAAAAGGAAAAATTTTCCTTCTCATTATTTACTTGGCCATTTCTTTCTGTGTATTGCAAGGATGGAAAGCGTAGATTATAATTTCCTATTAAAAACAGGAAAAGGGAATTTCAGTCTTTTATTGTCTAACTTAAAAATAGTTCATAAAACCCAGATAGCTGGATCATTGTCCTTTAATCCTCTGAGACGATAGGCCCCTTGCAAGGGAATACATTGCTGCAAAATCCATCTAGAGCAGCATCCTATGTTTCACAGCATCACAGAGCTGTAGGGGTTGGAAGGGCCCTCCAGAGCTCATCAAGTCCAACCCCCTGCCAAAGCAGGGTGCCTAGGACAGGGCACACAAGTCGGTGTCCAGATTGTGTTTCTGATGGGTTTGATGCTTGTGATGCTTCTAGCCATAGAATTCCTGTGCAGCCTGCTCAAGGGGACCCTGCTCTGGGAGGGGTGGGACTGGGTGACCTCCAGAGGTGCCTGCCGACCCCCATCATCCTGTGATGCTGTGACTGCTGGGCCCACCCATGCAGCAATAGACCATGAAAGTGTCCCCAAGCGTTATCTCTCTGCCTCGAAAGGTCCCAGCACGTAGTGGGGGCCTCTCCCTGACACGGGGGCAGCTCATCCCCTCTTCTTGTTGTGAAATGACTTCCTAAACCTTGCAGTGTTATCTCTGTTCTAAATGAAGCTATGGCAGTTGTCTGCTGCTGCGGCACGGATGAAAGGTCTGGGTTTCCTCCTCTCTTATCAGGCACCTGTTGCCTGTATCCAGACATTACTCACATCCTTTAAGTCACATCTTGTTTTGCATAATTAACACCGACTGGGCTTCATTTCCTTCCTTCCCTTGCAGTTTTGCTCTGTGGCCTTACCTGGCTCTGGAAGCAGTGTTATTTTTTGGGTGTTAACACAAGGAATGGCAATCAGCCTCAGCTTTGGGGGCATCGGCTCATGAAAGATGAGGGAATTTTAGTCTGGTATAAGGGATGCCCTTTAGACTTGAACTGGTGTGGCATCCGCGGTGGGAGATGTTGTACTGGTTTCTTAGGAGTGGTTTTAACAAAGGAAAATGAAGCAAACCTAAATGAGTGTCTGCACAGCGATGGGAAAGTTGTGCTCAGAAAACAGCAAGTCCCCCATCCCCTGCAGCTTTCCCTCAGAGGACTGAGCTGGGGGAGCCCCGGGTGATGCAGCCGTGCAACGTGCTCCGAGGTGGGTCAGGGTGGTACCAAGGGGAACTGCCGGCCAAAAACGTGCCTCGAGTGAGAGGTAGTGTGGGGCTTGGAAAGATGGGCTGTTTGAGGAAGGTAGGAAAAGGGGATTCCTCAGTGGGTCAGTGGGGAAGAGATTGTGGATGAGCCATGAGCATCCAGGGTAGAACCCGTGCCTGTCCTTCTGCATCCCATCAAATCGCTTGTGCTTCGCCCTCTCTCCTGAGGATGCCAACAGGAGCTCTCTGTCCTTTGCCCCTCACTGGCCTGGTTCTTCCTTTGCTTTCATTCAGATTTGGTCAAAGCAGGAAATAACATTTAATTCTTGTAGCTATCGAGTCAAAACTCAACATGAGAACTGACCTTTATGACAAGCTGTAGCCAAACAGCTTCCCTTGCAAAGGGGTTGTCGTGAGCTCTAGTGGAGTTTGATGGGTACCACCAATCAGTGGCAAAAATTATTTCACTGGGTTTTCTCATGCACTTGAATCTGTGTGTGTAATAGTGACCTTAAACTTCCCCATGATCCGTCAGGTGCCTGCCAGGGAACTGAGCACAACCACTTCATCTTACCTGTAATCCCAAAGAATATCTCAGCACTAAAGTGACAGGGTGCTGATGGCACACTTAAACCTCTGCACGCTGTTAACTGGCACTGAGGCAGTAAAATGCCTCTTTAGGTAGTACTGGGATTATTGGGGTGTTGGTTTGTATATAGGTGCAGGGTTTTGGTGGGGTGGGGGGTGGTTTTTTTGTAGGATTAGGGATTATACTGCTTTATTTGGCCACTTTAATTCCACCTGCCTGTACCATCTTCTGCACCTGCTTTGCAAAGTTTGGCTGTTTGAAGAAGTTTTCTGACTCAGAAAACAGCCTGAAACAGGCTGCCCAGAGAGGGGGTGGGTGCCCCATCCCTGGGGGTCTTCAAGGCCAGGTTGGATGGGGCCCTGGGTATCCTTGTGTAGCTCCAGGCCTGGAGGTTGGTGGCTCTGCCTGTGGCAGGGGGGTTGGAGCTCTGTGACCCTTGGAGTCCCTTCCAACCCAGACCAGGCTGGGATTCCATGATTCTATGACTCATGCTCGCTGTGTGTTGGCCATCTCTTAGTCTTAATCTGGACTTGGTGTTTCAGAGGGATTTTGCCAGTTGCTGGGCTAAAAAATCCCATTGTGCTCAATGCAAACTCTGCAGTGGGTGCCTGCCCAGGATACAGATGTCAGGCTGATGCTCTGCCTGCCTGCAGTTTGCACAGGTAGAAATCCCTGGGGTAGAGAGCAGGTATGGCTCGGTTAAGCAGGATTCTGAAGCTGCTGTGATCCTTCCTGCTGTCCAGCTGGCAGAGTAACAGCGTTTGTTATCGGGCTGGGACTCCCTAAATCTGGGATCTGGATTTTCCCAGCGTAGGCTCCGGGTCTGGTGGTGGGTCTGTGGGAGGGCTGTGTGTTATTCACCAACCTGCAGCACTCAGACACGTGGTTGTACATCACTGGGGGCCCTCCAGGAGGTATTTCTGATGGACTAGATCATCTCAAGGACCATAAATTGTGAATATTTTTATGTTTTCCTGGCTGCTTATTTACGGTTCAGGTCAGTAATATCCAGCAACACAATTCTGCTTACAAACGGAATTCCTGGGCTGCCTTCCCAGCCGTTCCCATGTGACTCAGGCATTTTTAGCAACCAAGTGAACAAATGCAAACATATTTTCAGGGCAGTGGAAGTCGTGTTATTCGCATTCTCAACGAGTGCCTGGGAGCCCTGGCCCCAGCTCTCCTGAAACGCCATGAGGAGGGGGTCCCTTCTGTAGAGCATCCTGTGTCTGGGGGGGTCCTGCAACTGAATGGTCAGTGTGTATAAGGCAGGCATGGGAATGTTTGCCACCCTGCACCTTCATAATGCCAACGTCATCCCTTCCCTGTCCCGTGTCCCCATGGGCCACATGGGCCTTTGCGTGCCCACAGCTGCATGGGGCTGCAGGAGCACAGCAGGCAGGGGACTGCTGGGGCCAGGCTGTCACAATTGGTGTTCAGCCTGGAAGGATTTGACAGATCTACTCCTGAAATACTCCAAATCGTGTAAACTCTCCTCAGGCCTGCCCAAGGCTTTACACTTGTCCCTGGTGTCACTGCCCCTTTGGGTGCCGCTGCCCAGCTGCTGCCAGATGTGGTGGGTGCTCCTGATGAAGGTCGATGGTCCCTGGCAGGGCACAGCCCCTTGTATCTGCTGGGTCTGGAACAGATTTATAGGCTGGTAGTAGTTGGTATCTGTGTTTTTTAAATGCAGAGGAAGAAGTGATGCTACCAGCCTGTTACCTGCTGGCACTCCTGTCTCAAACCCCTCTCAGTTTACTTGTGACTAAGAAAATGAATTTTCATATGGAGGAAATTGTGTTCCCTGGCAAACAAAGCCACATTGTGGAAAAGTACTGCCATTAAAAGTCCCAGAGACTGTAAAGCAGTGCTTCGTGGGCCCTTTGGTGTTTGTATTGCTCTAGCAGACCAGTTCGATCCTGAAAAATCCAAGTGTTGGGATTGTTCTCTCTTTGCCAGCACCAGTCTGTAAAGAGAGCTACAAATTACTGGCAGCAGCCTGAAAAAATGCTGCATCCGTCCCTGAAACCCTCCCTAACACCCAGCTATGACTTGAATATAGAAACCCTCTTCCCTGAAAAGCCACATAACTTTTCACTGCATCTGTTTGGATGTGATGTAATTAATGAACAGCAAAGCAAGCACTTAAATACCAACTCTCTTTTTTAATTGTGCTTATATGACAGTGAATGAAGTGATCAAAAGCAGACAGCAAATCCCTCCTCATTTTGGCAGGAATGAGGCCTGGTATAGATGGGGATGCTGATCACTAGGAGCCACGCTGAATGAACTGCACACAAACCCAGGTGTGGTGGTGGTGATGGTGTGTTCTTCCCTTACCCCCCACTGCAGAATCGAGATTTCCCCAGGAGAAAAAGGCTACAGAAAACCAATCTCCCAGGTCTCTTCAGTTAAATCATCTGTTTTCAGCTTGAGGAAGTTCTTTTTGTGGGCAGTTGGTGACAGTTTGTTGGGTGACTCGTTGGGGCTGTTCCTGCAGAGAGCCCTGAAATCCTGTGGTGGGAAGGTACCAGTCCCTGGCACTTGCAGCCGATGGCTCAGGCACCACTGATGTTTCTTTCCTGTTGTGTTTCTGGGCTTAAATACGTTCCTTTTGCTGCAAGTTTCATAAACTTAATTCCACCTCAGCTCCTGCAGCAGCTAATGGTGCTTCTGTTTAAACTGCTTTGTGTTATTCCTGAGGCTAAGGTAGGAATTGCTGCAGCTTTGCTGCAGATAGTGGCTGTGCTGATGAGCTGATGGAGAACAATTTGGGGGGGGGTTATGCTGTTCTGTGTGGAAGCTCTTTGCTGTTTCCCCAGGATTGGTGATGATTAACTGCATTTTTTAACCATAGCTCCTTTGTGCCCCCTAACACTCGTGTGGTTTGATGTGGCTCCTGTTTCCATCCCTGTGGATGTGATGTGTGTATATAACCCATGTTACAATAGCACAGGCTGAAACATAATGTTTCATTAGTGATTTATAACTTCTGAGACAAGCTGGAGTACTCCTCCTCCAAGCTCAAGTTCCTTCCATCGCTCGAGCAACCCATGTGAGCTGGCTCCCAACTAACCTGGAGTGTGACTTCCCAGCAGGTTCATGGGTGTTTGTTCCCCTCCAGATCTCCTGGGCTGGGTGGTGGGTGGCTGTGCTGGTGAACCCTGCTGAAGGAAAAGCCTTGGACAACACATACAAAAAATACCTCCTTCCAAAGAGGTGCCAGATGAACACCCTGCTCCTCCCTCTCCATCCCATGCACGCAGCTGGAGCAGGATGCCTGTGCCTGGCTGGCTTCTCACTCGCCTGCTGAAGGCACTGCCTTCCCCAGGCTCTTCCAGCTGTATCTGTTGGTCTAAAGCCTGGCCTTCCCTCTCCCAGCCAAGCTTACTTTAGCCCACAGCATAAAGTGAAGCCCTACCCCCAGCTCACTGCTGTCCTTGGGAGAGTTTCCCGAGCTCAGATCTGACCCTCAGCAGGCAGACGAGTCAGTAGGTCCTGATTTCTCTCATTGAATGAATTAATTAACAAAGAAGAGAGCCAAATAGAGCATCCCAGGTGTTTTGTTTTCACCCCTGTGGTTCTGCTCCCTTCTGCTGAAGGGCTGGGGCTGCATCTCACCCCCGACCCATGTAGGTGATGGGGGGGTGTCCGTCTCTCCCAGCAGGAACATCTCTGACCCCACTATTGCTCCATCCCACATGTGGGTACTCTCCCCCAGGGTACAGCAGCAGAATACAATTAACCCAGCCCTTCCCCCTTTGAAGTATTGCTGGGCATTAGAGTCACATACTTGTGTATAATTACCATATTCTAACACTTAAATATTTTCCTGACTAATTTCCTCCTGTCCCTGCTTTGAAAATACCCAGATTCTGCCCATTACAAAGCCACAGGCTGCACAAGATATGATCTCAAAGCACATTTTTGTACCAAACCCCACTTTTCCTTGCACCCTAAACCCATCACCCTTCACAGAGTTACTGGGGTTTAGTGTGTTGGGTTTGGGGTGGGGTTTTTTTGAGGGGGTTTTGGTGGTTTTTTTTCCCAAAAAGCCAAGGCAAACCCACCCACCTCCCCACAGCACCCCAGTGTTGTACATCAGAGTGTTATGACAGCTCTGTTGGGCCGAGTCCAGCAGCCTCCACTCTGTCAAAACACCCATTGGTTCCTGTAGCTTGGCCTAATTAATGGTGCAGTAATGTGGAAACTTTAAACAGCTGCAGAAAGGAAAGGAAATGTTAAATGATTTGCCTTTAATGGATCTCAAAAAGCCCCCTTTCCCCCCCCCCCCACTTTGCTTTGTTTCTCCTGAGATGTTTGTTGGGCACCTCCCTGTTCTTCCCTGGTTCTCTGCAGAGGTTTCCCTTCTCCCCACGAGAGGAGCAGATAGCATTAGGAATTAACAAGGGTTTGCTCTTGCATGAAGTGTTTTTCTGAGCTTGTGGGAGGGATGTGGGGAAGCACCATCCTGGATCAGGGCAGGGTCACAGCTCAGGACCCGGGCTGTGTTTGGGGAAACCTGTGTACAGTGCAGGGGGGACACACATGAAGCTCTTCTGCAAGCTGGTACCTGCTGGGGGTAGGGGGTGGTCAGCTCTGTGTCACTTTGCCAAGGGAAACTGTTAAATACTTGCATGTTACATCAACTTTAAGGTTCAGAGCAGGATGCACAGGAAGGGGAAACATGGGCTTGTGGTGGGTCACACTTCCACCCTGATCCTGCTCATCAGGACTTTCCCACACCTCAGAGCCTGTGTGCTCTGCTGCTGCTTAACGCTGCTGCATCTTGTTCAGTTCCCACTGGGGAATGAGTGGAATTACTTCCTGGTCAGTTAATAGCATCCCTTTGTTTCTGTCCCTCCTCAGCTTTCTGTTCTTTGGGTAGAATATGGGGAGTTTGGGTAAAGCACCCTCTGAGCATCCTTTTCCTGCTGGGATGGGGCGTTACAGGAGGCTCTGGAGTTCGGAGTGGGAGGAAAGGGGGAGCTTCTCTTTCCTTCCTTTTAAAATGGGGGCTTAAATTAAACAGCAGGCAATAAACAGGATCTAATTGATTAACAAAAGGCTTGTACAGACCCTGATTCAAAGAGGGAGGGCTTCTTGCCCAGGGCATCCTGGCGTTGGCATCAAGGGGACCCTCCACCAGCCCCAGGTCAGGGGCCCCCCCCAGGTCCAGCCCGGTGCTGTCTTGCACTGGGATGTGGGGATAAGTGGGTGATGTTGGCTGATGCTGGGTTATGGTGTTTTGGTTTGCTTAAAAATACTGTGTTGTGAGGAATTCCAGATGGATGTGGATGTTCTCAGGGGTGGAGGGAAGAAGCAAAGGGAGAAAGTTAGTCATGGTCCTGGCAGGGGAGAGCTGGTGAGGACAAGTGCTGAATGATGCATGAGGGCAAAAATAGCCCCAATTTCAAATGCAATGGAATGTGATGGTCAAGTTCCTCTGAGGGGAAATACTCTGAAGTCCTCCTGCACATCTTTGTGATGTGTTGGGGTAGGAGCTGCTCTTAGCTGTGGCACAAACAGAATGTGTTTGGGAAATGGAAAACAGGAGAGAATTTGATATAAAAATAGGTCAGGGCTGGTCAGCCCTTAGGAAGGGAACTTTTTAAGAGGAGCTTTTTAAAAGGGCAGACAATGGCAGGACAAGGGGGATGGAGTGAAGCTGGAGGAGGGAAGGGTTAGAGGAGAGATTGGAGGGAAGCGCTTTACAGAGAGAGTGGTGAGGGGCTGGAACAGGCTGCCCAGAGAGGGGGTGGATGCCCCATCCCTGGGGGTGTTCAAGGCCAGGTTGGATGGGGCCCTGGGCAACATTGTGTAGCTCCAGGCTGGAGGTTGGTGGCCCTGCCTGTGGCAGGGGGTTGGAGCTCTGTGATCCTTGGGGTCCCTTCCAACCCAGACCAGGCTGGGATTCTATAAATGATGGAATTTCAGTCCAGTGCAGAGCTCAGCTTCCTCAGTTTAAAAGCCAAGTCTCCCATCCCTCCAACATATGTTAGTGCTTTCCAAGGGTATTGAGCTCTGTCTGGTTCTCTTTGAAAGGATCCATGTTAGAAGGGGGAAGTTGTTTGTAGAGATTTTTGACCTGCTTATTGATTGGATTTGTAAATTCCTGTTCAGTTAAGTATGTGTTGAAGGATGCTTGAGATCTGACCTCAAAACTTGCCTTACTTATCACAGTTATTAGAAATGGAGCAGTTACAGTCTGGAAAGGACCCTGAGTTTTCACAGTCAAAGTTTGGCCCCAGGAACAGGCAGGAGTGTTGAATTCTGGAAGTTGGTATTGCTGACAGGAGCTTGGCAGCTGAAGGGGCAGGGAGACCTCCTCATTTTTTGTCATATCCAGGCAGGCTCAGTGCTATGATTAACACAACTATGTGGCTTTGTCCTACTGATAAGATCCCTGGGGTGTTTCAGGCAGGAGCCCTCCTCCAGCTGCCGTGGGCTCGGCTGGAGGGCCCTGGGAAGCTCCACAGTGCTGCAGGGAAGGGTTTGCTGTTGCTCTTCAGCAATTTGCAGTGAAATCTGTAGAGTAGAGAAACCAGAGTTGAGGGGAAGCCACTGCTTACCTTCCCCTTCTCCCGGTTTCCACATCCCTCACCACTCCACCACATCCTTTCCTCCCCCAGCCCCAAACTTCAGGGGGATGTCACATACCCCTTGGGTGATTTTCAGTGTCCCAGGCCCTCTCTGTAAGCCCACAGTGACCTGCCAGAGATGCTAATGTTACTTTTGCTTTGTCCAGCAGCAGCCTAGCAAAATGCAGGGCAGCCCTAACCAGGGCCTGTCCTGCACCCCACATGCTCTGCAGATTGCTATGGTGTGTCCAGGTTAGCCAGGGGGTTTCCTTTCCCACTCTCCATCCAGTGACCTTGGTGCTCACACACAGGAATTATTGGATCCAAATGCCACCGTATTCTTGCCCTGGGAGCTGAGAGAGACAATGGGATCCTGGGGGCATCAAAAGGAGAGTGGCCAGCAGGTCACAGGAGGGGATCCTCCCCCTCTGCTCTGCCCTGGTCAGGCCCCACCTGGA
>VZTU01001617.1:153784-163784 GCA_013400835.1 Zapornia atra
CCTTCCCCTTCACTCTTCTTCCCAACACAGGGTGCCAGCCTGCTCAGTGCAGCCGCTGTGTGCCATCAGCTTTGGGAGCTCCACTGGAGAAGCTGCCTGTGCCCTGAAGACAAAGCAGCAGAAGAACCATAAACCAAGGAGGTGCAGGGAGAGCAAGCAGGCAGGGTTTTCCTTTGGCTACTTGTTTTACTTGACGCTGTCCTTAAACATAAGGTCACTTTGTAGCCAGCCAGAGCGCTGCCAGGCAGAGGAAGTTACCTTGTGAAGGAAGGAACCAGCCTCTGCTGTCTAAATATTGTCGATTGTCCCCTGAGCAGGGCTGTGGCCTCAGGGAGAGCAATAGTAGCTCTTTGTGCCCCTGGCTGCCTCCTGCCAAAGTACTTTCCATAATGAGGCGTAAACCGTACTGACATTGCTGCTGTCTTTGGTCCTATAGGGCACACACCTGTATGTGTGTGTATGTACGTGTGAGAGGTGGGATATATTCCTGTGTATATACCCCTGTGTGTTTAAGCTGTGCGTTTCTGCCTGGTGCCATGGCTGCAGCCACCCATGGAGGCGGCAGGGACCTGAGATGCTCAGGGTGTGGGAACTCTGAGAGGCAGGAGGGATCCTTTGGATTTTCTCCTTATATCTGAAGCTGACTGTCCCAAAAACAAAGAGACCAACTGCTGCTTTCTGACATCAGAGGAAGGATCCTGAGTAATATATTTTCTCATAGCTTCCCTTAATCTGTCTAAGAATTCAGTAGGCTTCTCAGTCTGCCCTTGTTTGACAGCACACATTGCAGACCAATCCACCGCCTTAGGGATGGCAGTCGCTATGCCCAGCCTTATCCATTCTCAATACTGTATTAGTCTTTTATAATCTTTACCAGTATTTGGCTCCCAGTACAGATTTGTGAGGGGAATATAGTCATCTACATGCCCATCCAAAGAGCTTCCATTTCCCTGTGCCTGCACATGAGTCCGGGCAGCTTGCACTATTAACTGCTTCTCAGCCTCTGTCATTTCACTTCCCATTAAATCAATATCTTTCCAGTCAGGATCCAAATTCTTAACAACCACTTCAAATCTTTTGGCCACCTTAGAGGGGCTATCCCTATATCCTGTAGCTATTTCCTTCCAATTACCCAAATCACTGATCGTAAAGGGGGTCTTTACTTTAAGTGTTTCCCCTGCTGGTCCCACAGCTTCTCGTAGAGGGGCTGAGAATCGTTGGGCTTTGGCAGTTTTACTTCTGTTCCAGCTTTGCAAGGCATCAGTTGGATGGTGGAATCCCATGGATTCCTCCTGCCTCTTGGAGTCCCGACACCCTGAGCATCTCATCCCCTCTTCCAGGTGGGGGTATAACCCCCCTATAGCCAGATGCTGTATTTTGTCTGAGTGGGAAGGCCCGGGCTGAATGCTGCCTGTTAAAACTCATGGACCTTTGGATGGAAACCAGAGAGATGGGCTTCAGTCAAGAATGCCCCAACCTCCTTGGAAGCACTCTTTGTGGCTCATCCACTCACAGCCTCCCCACTTGCACAGAGACAGATGGTGGAGGGGAACACGGTGTGTGGCTGTGTCACTGGCCTGTTTATAACAGTGGTTGGTGTCCAGCAGCTTTTCTCTGTGTGTTTCTCCCCTCTCTCCACTTTCCATGGGAACCAGCAGCCAGGCATCGATCAGTGGAGTTTGGGGGGCAAAAAAGTCGTGTGGGACAACTGGATCCTTCAGGGAAGAGATTCCTGAAGTGTGTCCAAGGGGGAACTGAGCGGTCCCGTGGCGCAGGCTCCCTGCCTGCTTCCAGCTGCCGCCTTTCATTCGAAGGCAGCCAAAATACATTCATTAGTCTTCTAACAGAACTCTCCTGCGCAGGCAATGCTGGAGCTTTCACAGCCATGCCATCAGGACAGAGAAGAGACAGCCTGTACAGTGCTGCAACCTCCAGGTGAGGATGTGTCACCTTCCTGGGGATCACCTTGGTGGTGGGGACATGGTGGCAGGACGGGGACAGAGGAGGCAGCCTGGTCCAGATTTGGGCTTTCCCAGAGTTCAATGTGGCTCCAGATCCAGGGCTGTTCCCAACCTACCCCTGTATGAAGTCCCCTCTGACAGATCTATCCAACAATAACCCGAGACAGGTACTCTGACAGCTACGCGTGCGGCAGCCCGAAGAGCCAGTCAAGCTTACAGGGCTCATCCTCGCTCCTACTGCAAAGCTACTTGCAATAATCCTGCAGAGATGCAGGTAGGAAGTCGTGCTCAGTGTAATGAGGAGTTTACTTTTTCTCCGGATGCTTCCTGAGCTTCCAGGCACTTGATGGAAACACCAGCCCTCACGCTTGGAGGGCAGGCTGGAAAGTTTGCGTGGGCTTGTGTGTGTGCCAGGGAGTCACTTCTGTGTCTGTTGGAAGCCTGTTTCCATTATGCTTTTGTCAGACTTTGCCTCTGTAAAGGGGAATTTGGACTTTCCACTCCACAAACATTATCCAAGACCTTTACCAGTAGTCAATGCTGGAGTTTGTACTGGGAACACCTACGAGTGCTTGAGTTGGGCAGGCAGGGCCAGCACTGTTGCCCTTTGAGGGGAATGTAGATGGTTTGTTTTCTCAATGCTTCCCACCCTCTGCACTCCCCATTTCAGATGCAAGCTCATGCCCATCTCTCCCTTACAGCCTGTTTTTCCTCTAACAGCTCCCAGCTCCAAAACCTCTCTGTATCTTCTCAGTGTAAACACGTTTGTGCCTGCCCAGGGCAGGCCTGGGAGACAGTGGTGACCTTCAGCAGAGAGCAAAGCATTTGAGCTGGACCTAGTTTGCTGGAGAGCAGGTTTGGCAGTGGCAGGGTAGCTGCTGAGCTCTCTCCTCCCCTGCCCTCCTCTTCCTAAAGGCCCTTGGGAAGCCAAAGCCCACAGGGAAACATAGAATCCCAGCCTGGTCTGGGTTGAGAGGGACCCCAAGGATCACAGAGCTCCAACCCCCTGCCACAGGCAGGGCCACCAACCTCCAGGCCTGGAGCTACACAAGGTTGCCCAGGGCCCCAGCCAACCTGGCCTTGAACACCCCCAGGGATGGGGCACCCACCCCCTCTCTGGGCAGCCTGTTCCAGCCCCTCACCACTCTCTCTGTAAAGAACTTCCCCCTAATATCTCCTCTAACCCTTCCCTCCTCCAGCTTCACTCCATCCCCCTTGTCCTGCCAGTCTCTGCCCTTTAACAAGCTGATTCCCCTCCTGTTGGAGGGACCCTGCTTTGGCAGGGGGTTGGACCAATGGTCTCTGGAGATCTCTTCCAACCCCTGTGAGTCCCTGAATCTGTGATACAGACATCTATATATGTATGTATATAGGTACTCAAGTTGAAACTTAACCGTGTTGTTGAGTCACACTTACATTTCCTTTACCCACAAGACTTCTGAGATGGGCAGAGTTGTGTCTCTGTGGGGCTTTGGACAAGTTATTTCCCTCGGGATCGAGAGGTTGGTCCCAGCAACGTGGGTCGGGACAGTAACTTCTCATGGGCTGTGTGGGGATTCACCAAACCTCCCCCATCACTGGCTGGCATGAGTGCAGTGTGATGGATACTTCAGCCTTTAGCTACATAAAACTCAGCCAGGCATTGACACAAATGCACGCAGCCGTTTCTGTAGGGTCCCACTAAGGTGTCTTAATAAACCCCCTGCTTTGCCCTAAATCAGAGTTCAAGCTCCTGGCATAACTGATGCATGCTGGACAAGTTAGACCAAAAAGAAAAAAGAAACACTTTTTGAGTGGATATTTTAGTGTTTGGGGTTTGTTTTTCTTTAAAGACCAAGCAGGGAGGAGTGTGTGAAGGGGATAAGGTAATAAACACACGCTGGAATCGTAGTAGCTCTTTAGACTTTGCAGTTTTCTGCAGCAGTGGTTCCTCAGCAGCACTGTGGGGTGGCCCCTCTGGAAGTGTATTTGCCTTTCCTTAGGGGACATGTGCCTTTAAAAACGATGTTCTCTCCTTATCTCAAGTTTAAAGTGCAAAATTCCCAGGTTGGAAGCAAGTTGAAGTTTCCTGTTCCAGCTGCATCTGCACTCGGTCTCAGGAGCAGATACTTGGCTGGGACTTAGAAAGGAAAAAAAGGCAGAAATCGATATTGCAGGTAAAAAAGGAGCAACTGAGGGGAACCCCCCACCCTTTCAGGAGCCCCTCGAGGGGTTTTTGGGATAACTTTCTCTTATTTCCAAATAACTCCTGCCACTGGTCAGCCCTTAAAAATAACAACCCCAGCCCCACGGCCCTGCTGATAAACACCAAGGACTTGCTTGTAGCTTATCTAATGGCTGAACATCTGTTTCTCCCTGGCTGAGAGGTTCTCTAGAGATGAGTTAATGCAATTCCCTCCACAGAGGTTAAATAAAGTTGAGAGGCTCCGGCCGGTGGCAGGGAGCCACGGAGGCCCACGCTGCAGGAACGGCTTCACCGCAGAAACCTCCGATTCTCAGTGAGAAACAAAGTCAGGAGGGGGAATAAAGTCACCTACCAGCCTCAGCCTGGGCTGCAGCTCCAAGGTTTTTAGTTTGAGGGGAAGGTATTTCAGTATGGAAAGGGGGCTCGGAACCGTGCGGCCCTCCTGGGTCTGGTGGGGAGCTCTATGTCTGCTTCCTTCTGCCACTGGCAGCTCCATCGCCCTGTGGGATGGGCTTGGAAGCCAAATACTCGTTTTTGGCCAGTGTGTAGTATGTACATGCAGCATTAGTTAAGGCTGTTTTCATTAATACTGTTTTGTATGCTCAACAGCAGGGTCTTTTACGACTGGAGCAGCTGGAGGTGGGAAGGGATGCGGGGTGATCTGAACCCATGGCCACCAAGTCCTGGAGCTGACAGGCTCAGCCATGGGTGTTGGGTGGCCAGAGATGCTTGTGCTGTCTGCCAAGGCTGGTCCTTGCAGTAGGACTGATTTGGGCCCGGCAGTTGCCTTTGACCAACCCAAATAAATCAGCTGTGTTGTGGTTTTGGATGCAGAGGCCAAATGAAACCCCCCAGGCTGGGGGCAGATCGTCAGGAGCAGGGACAGGACCTGAGTGTGGGCTGCTCACCCCTTCTTCCCCAGGGTAGGCTGCCTCTTGTGGCATTTTATTCCTAGATCTCAGGTACTGGGAGCAGGGGATGGCCTTTAGGATGAAGGACTTCCCAGCCAGCTGCCTCTCTCCTTCATCCCCATCGCTTCTCCCTTGAGCTTTGCTGGCCGCGGTGCCCTCGGAGGAGGAGCAGCTTGGGGATAATTACAACCAGGTCAGTGTAGCCCAGAAGCCAGTGCTTTCAGCAAGACCAAGGGTGCTGCCTGTGTCCCCCTGTGCATCCCCAGTGAGTTACTGGCCAACCCCACAGCCACGATTTCACTTTCCCCTCCTTTCCTTTCCAGCTCCTCCGGCTCCCGCGAGGCTGCGCACGGCAGCAGGAGCATCAAAGAGGGGTGAATAAACCACCGCTTTATGACACGGCTTCAAAGGGCCTTTTTGAGAGCTCAAAGGACGTGAGGAGAGGAGGGGATGGAAATCAAAGGAAGATGGGGGGAGGGAGGGCAATGAAAGCCGCAGAGGAGCTTTATGGCATGTTCTCTGTAACGCTTCCAATGCCACAATCACAAGTGTTCCCAGCACCGGCTCTTCTCTTCCCATCAGGCTCCTTGTCTGCTTCCAGTGTCTTCTGCTGTGCACTTACTCTCTGTGATGAATTTCACATGAGACCAAAATTTCCCATTCCTCTGCCTCCAGCCTGAGGGGGAGACACTTATTCTGTGCTGCTGAGAAGTCCTGGGCTGATGGAAGAGCTGTTCCTCTCCTGGGGAAGCACGGCAATGGGACCTGATGGCCATACCTGTGTCTGCTGCTCTTTCAACAGGTTTGAGGTGATTTCTTCTTTTCTTCTCCCTGCCACTGGCAAACGGCAGCTTCTGGGCCAGGACTTGAATTGCCACCTATGGAAACCCCCTAGGGACCTGGGCTCACCTTTAAGGAAAAGCTTATTTTTACTTTTGTCTTCCAGAAATGCATCTCTTACTGTCCCCTCCTGCAGTGCCTAATTATTTAGCCCATGTTTGGGAGATTTACACTACTGGAAAGGGACTTTTCCTCCTGAGCAAAGGTTGTGGGTCTGACCCTAAGCAAGCCAAGGGAAGCAAAGCACACACCTCTGATGAATGCCCCAGGTACCACGTAGGGGCTCTCATTACTGATAACGACAGGGAGCCCAAATAATGATGTAATAGTCTTAATATTCAATTAGTTCTCATGGTCAATCATTTTCCTACTTTGCTGTGTTTGTTTTTTAAAAAAATAGAAAAAAAAAAGTGATGTGCAAGGCAAGGGAAAGAAACCTGTCTGGTTTTGATCCAGGATCAAACCCTCTCCATTGCTGAGCATGTACCACTGAGGTCAGCTGGCACCACTTCATTGCTGTGGGGAGCAGGGAGCGGGTCAGGGCTGAAGCTCCAAAGAGCTGGGAAACTGAATTAATTGACTGAGAGAAGGATGGGTATCAGTGGGGGATCTGAGCTCAGAGGAACCATGGAGAGTTTCCTTGGGGTTCCTTGAGCTGCAGAGGAGCAGCCTGTGGATCCGTTTTGTTGCCAACCTCACTTAAACCATCAGCCAGCAAACACATTTCCTGCACAGGGTGATGGTGTTCCCTCATCTGACTGCTTTCCCAGCCTCTGTAGCATTAACGTGTGTGTTCATCCTCAGCCCTTGTCCCCCCCAGGTACGCTCCCCTGAGCAAAGCACTTCTCCCACAGATGCTTTCCAGGACCCCTGCTCTGAGTCAGTCAGAAAGCTGCCCCTGAACACCCTCTCACTAATTCATGCCCCTGTTGGGGGGGGTGTTGTTTGATATACAGACCTATGCGCCCTGCACTGCGCTCCCCAGTGTGGGCAGCAGGGGTGTGTATGTGGGAGAGAAGATTCAGGCTATGCTGTACACTGTGGGGGCTTGTGGTGCAGGGTGTGGGGGGTAGTCTGGAGAACCTGCAAAGAAATGAGTTGAGTGACTTGTCTTTCACCTGGAGATGTCCCGATCTCACCAAGCATCACCTTTCAGGGCAGCTTGAGGTGAAATTCAGTGAGTGTTTAATAAATCTCAGCAAAAAGAGTGAATGTATAGTGTTATCCATGGGTAACTCCAAGGGGGAGCTGAAGGGGTGTGTAGGAACTAATCAGATTGGAACTTGCCCCAGAGACTGGGGCTCAGACCTGTAAGGTTTGTTTACGAGAGGGGATTTGCATCTAAGTGCAACCCTTTGATATAAGCTCTTTATATGAATCGGTTTGAAGCGGGCATCTCTCAATGAACCATTGGCTTTATTTCCCTCACAGTTGCTGGGGCCACGTGGGAGGATTTCCTTTCCAAACACGCTGTCAGCAGTGGGGACAGACGGACAAAGTGGCTTCTTGTGCTGTGCCAGGGCTGGGGCACTGTGGGACCATCCCAGCAGTGCCTGGTGGGCAGTGCTGGGGAAGGAGCCCCTCATGCTTACCTAATGCTAACCTAACGGCTAACCCCTCATGCTAACCTAACGGCTTCTCTCTCGGCATCCCATAATAGCATGGGTGTTAAAGGATGTGACAGTGCTTAGGAGGTTATCAAGGGCTTCCCACGGGAACCAGAAGCCTTGTCATTTCCATCCACCTCACCCAGGGCCCAGAAATAGAAAGGGGCTCTTCCCTGCTCTCCCGGGTCTCCAGGGCTGACGTGGGCTGTGGTGGGAAAGGGTCATGGTGCTCCCGTGTGTTCTCCCTGCTGTGGGGGAAGCAGTGAGTCAGCAGGGCCAAAGATGTCTGTTGGTGATGTCAGGGCTTCCTCCTCCCTGACACACAGGGCTCTTCTCTGCTGTCCTGCGAGGTGACACCTTATGCTGGGTGTTTGGGTTGTAGGAGGGAGCTCTTTGCTCTCAGGGTGTAATGAGGACTTGGCTCCAAAGGTGGGGCCTTTGGAATTGGGGAGGTGGAATGGTGCCAGTTGGATAGACAGAGTGGCTGGGTAATGGTCTGCAGCATCTGGCAGTGTTGGGGGGGACGGGGACTCGCTATGCTCAGGCCCTTCAGAGCTGCTTGAACCCCGTTTCGAAGAGGCAAGATGACACCATCCGAAACGCTTCCTGTGTCCCCTCCGTGGTGAGGGATGCAATCGTGTGGAGTAAGGGAATGCCTTGACTCTGAGATGTGGACCTGATGATCTCTAGATGTCACTTCCAACCCCTATGATTCTGTGATTCTCTGAGCTTGAGAAGCTGGAGCAGCCCAAGTCAAGCTGTGCACATCACGTGGCCATGCCATGGTCCGTGTCAGGGTCCCCAGCCCCTCAGCCTGGAGCAGGTTTGTGCCCCTCAGCCGGGCTGGCTGCCCAAGTCACAGGCTGCTGGAGGGGAAATAAAGCTTCTGTATGAAGCAAACCAACCAAAACTTTGTCCTCAGAGCCCAGCAAGGACAAACTGTCACTGAATGCTAACCTCAGCAACCTCTGAAATCATCCAGGCTTGTTCCAGCTCTGGGCATGTTGAGCTTAATGGGCACTGGATGGTGCTTGGGTGGAGTGGGAGAGGAGAAAGCCATCTCCCAGAGAGGATCCCGCTGCGCAGCATCTCCCGGCACAGCCGCCTACTTGAGATGCCCTCTGGTAGGGGAGCTGTTTCTCTGTGCTGTTCTTAGGCTGCAAATGGTTATGCAAATTCCTAAATATTTTCCTACTTCCTTTTTTTTTCTTCAGATGTCTGACATTCTGTATTATTTTCTGGTACTTACCTAGCCCGGGAAATCTGTTTTCCATCTTCCCTCAGCCAAGGCTTTCTCTTGAACCAGTCCTTCCCAGTATTTCCCTTTTACGCTTTCTGGTTTGCTGGGTGAGCTCTGCACCGTGAGGATGAATGAAAGTGAAAATGTATGGCTTGTCACATACTTGCTGCTTGGAAATGGGCTTTTTTTTTTCCCCCCCTCTGGATTTGAAGACAGAGATATAAATCACTGATTTAAAAACAGGGTAATTTAACAAGATTATAGGAGAGAGAAAATCCACTTCCTACCCGAAGTAACAGTCTCTTAGCTCTCTCCACCTACACAAGCCATATGCATCCTGCGAGCTGCCTGAGATCCTCTTTTGTGTTCTTCTGGCAAGACTCTGCAATCATGATTAAAGTCCATATGCAAAGCTTTCTCTGTGGGTCTTTTAATTGCTTTGTAATTGGCTAGAGAGTTCCCATCCCTCAGCCCCCAGCCCTCTCCGCTGGGTTTGAAGAGTCCCAGACCCAAAGGGGTATTAAAAGCTCAAAACCCCAGGTTGGAGGGATGTGTTCAGGGGTTGCCTTTTGTTGCCTTCTCCCTGCCGAATGAATACAAGCAAACTGTGTTTCTTTGCTGGGGGTGAAGCTCAGGGATGGGTAGAGCAGGGAGTAGTGTGTGTTGGGGAGGGAATGACAGTGGGATGCTCTATCTGAAGGGCTCGGCACCGGTGTGGAGGGATGGAGAGAGGGACGGCAAAGGGACCGCTGATCCCTGGCTGGAATCAGTGTTGCAGTTACAGGGAGCATTTGTGCTGACACTGGGGACAGCACAAGGTAACAGCTCATTGTGTGGGGTGCTGTGACACCTACAACTCGGGCAACGTTTGGGCTTGGCCACATCATCCCAATTTTCTTTGCCCTCCCAGCGATGGCTGCCCTTCTTCTGAGGGGTGAAGCAGGGATTGCTCCCTGGATGCATTAGTGCCAACTGGTGTGTCTGGGGGGGCACACAGAGAGCCCAGACAGGGTCTGGTAGCAGGCATCAGCAGTGCCACCACATCTCAGCAGATGCTGCACGAGATGCCCTCAGCCTAATCGGTACCCGGTTGGCAGGAGGGTTGGACCCGATGATCTCTTGAGGTCCCTTCCAACCCCTACGATTCTGTGATTCTTGTTATTCCCATTCCTATGGGAGCTGGGGCTCTCACCAGGCCTGGGGGCTTTTAATAGGTGTAGCAAACCTCACGTAATCTTCTGATTCTGGGAGCTGGA
>VZTU01001617.1:168784-188415 GCA_013400835.1 Zapornia atra
TTTATTCCTTAAAAAATGGGAGATCTCTCACTGTGCTCACTTCCTGGTTATAATTGTTCCTTGTTCCAAGCCCAGTTAAGACTCAATTTGAAAAATCAGCCTTCCTGAAGGTGTGACAGCTCTAAACATATATTTATAGTTAAGCAACCACAGAAGCACAAAAATGCACTTGGAGCACCCTGACCGTTGTGCTGTGGAGTTTTCACTTGTCAGGAGGTGCACAGAGGATGCACAGCTGCTAAAATAGTACTAAAAAAGCTTAAAAGCACTAAAAGCACGGCCTATACATCTCAGCATAGGCAGGGGGAAGGGTTCCTGTGCTGGGAGTCTGGCAAACTGAATAATTCACTCCTGGTGAATGAATAAGTAAAGCCAGCCTGCCGTTGTGCCAGTGAGCTGATTATTTTTTTATCACACAGCAGCCTGGTTTGTGTGATTACAGCAACCCTTTTCCAACTGATAAACACTTGGTGATGAGCTGTTGGTGCTTTATGGTGTGAGCTTGGTGTGGTGGCTGTTTCCAGGGCAGGTAAAGCTGCTGCTGGATACAGCCCACAGGCACATCAGTGATGTGTCAGCCCCAACACACCTAACTGATGCTATTATTTCATAGCAGGCTGCACTGATCTGGGCTCTGTGCTGACCCCCTGTATCCATGTACTCAGCATCGTTCCCAGTGCCCCCAGAGCTCAGAGCATGGCAGGGCTGCTCCCCGGCTCCGGTCCCAGCAAAGATCCACCTCCTCTCTCCTGGGGATGAGATCATCACCCTGCATCCCTCCTCCAGCGGTGACAGCAGCAGGATGCTTTGCTGGCAGGTACAGAAGGAGTAAGTTTTGACTGTAGGAGTATGTTTGGAGTATGTTAGTGCTGAGGTTAACAGGGGAAGGAGATGCCCGTGGCTCCGAGCCGATGGCAGCTGGTGGAACAGGAGGCTTCAGGGGCCAGGCTCTCAGCGGGTCCCTGCTCTGGGTCTGGCTGGAAGCTCAAGAACCCTCAGCATCCTGGGCAGGGAGCACCACCCTTGCACCCTTATCTCTCAGGAAAGTGCAGTACTTCAGAGTTTTGCTGTGCAGCTTTGTGATTTTTCTAACCCTTGTCAGGCTCTGGCACGCTCTGGTTTCCCTCCTGGCACAGCTCAGCTTGCGTGGGTGGGGGGATCATGGAGACCCCTGGGTGAGCTGTGAGCTGTGCCTCTGTCCCCTTGCCCTGGGGGGCTGATGGGCTGCATCCACTGCCTGTCCTAGGGCCAGGACAGGTGTCTGGGGACCCTGCCATCTGCCTTTAACTGTGGATAAAAGCAAGTGGCACACTCAGTTATAGCTGAGAACGTTTCCAGTGACAGGAGAAGTGACCAGCCAGCTGGTTCTGAGGAAGAGATGGAGCAGGAGGTGCCTCAGCTCTAATGTGCCATCCATACATCCCTCCATCCATCCCTTGGTGAAGGACCCTTAGAGAGCTTGTGATGTGCAAATGCAGCCAATCCCTTGATGTACCCTCTGAGCAAGGGCTGGGCTTTAACAGCAGCTTGGAGTGGGGTCGGAGAGGCACCAGGCTGATGCTCGTAAGCGTGGTGTTTCTCCTGGTGTGACCCAGGGCTCCTCCAGCCTGCTTGCTCAGCACTGGATAAAACAAGGGTATAGAATGATTAATTTTTTTCTTCTTTATTTTTTTCCCCCTTTTCTCTTTTTTCTTCTTTTTTCCCCCCTGGGAAGGGCATGCTTTAACTGCTCTCCCTTTCCTGGGGATGCTGAGCTAGCTCATGGCAGAGCTTGTCCCCGTAGTGGGAATAAGGGACTTTGTGCTTCAGGCCAGCGCTGCCTGTCACCGCTCAGTGGGAGCTGGTGGCCATGGGGACGGTGGTGGCTCCTAGGTGACTCTGGAGTGTGTGTTAGCACTAGTGATGTGCTGAACTGCTCAGGCAAATCGTCTTAAAATAGGCTTCACATGTGGTGCAGAAGAACCCAAGCGAAGCGCAGAGCCCAGCCAGCCCAAATCTGTGCCTGTGGTTACCAGAGCTTGTGAGATCAGTTCTTTGTTTACTTAAAACTGATTTCAAAGAGGTTTGGGTTTTTAGGGTTTTTTTTCTTTTAATTCTCACTCTTGGCCCTTGTGTTGGGGGATGGTGGTGGCTCAGCATCACTCCAGCTGGGGTTCAGCATCCTGCCCTTGCCCCCCAGACAGCCGATGGCCCGGAGATGGGTGGGCAGAGGGGCAGGCGCTGTCGCAGGCAGCGTGCCCAGGGAGCTGTGGTCACTGCAGCTGGGCTAGCAGCAGGCTGTTTTCCCCAGGAGGTGGAATGATGGCAGGCAAAACCCCAGGGTCCTTCTGGGAAAAGTAATGGTGGGCTAGAGTCACCGACCTTCTGTTAGGTCACCAGCGAAGGAGCTTCTCATACAAAGCAACCAGTGGTTAGTTTGGACCCAGGACTAGGTTTCTGGGGACAAATAGGGCACCCTGACCTTAACTCAGACTGCAGGGCAGAATGGTGCAGTGCCTGAGCTTTGTCCTTACCCATCCCTGTGACAGGGAGAAGACATCTCCGACTGGCCAGGCTGAGGTGTCTGCCCCCTGGTTACACATGGGGCATGGATGGGTTACTCTCCCAGGTCCCAGACTAGGATGCTAAACCCTGGCTCGTGCTTCCTCCAAAATGTCCCACAGAGGCACTGCAGAGCACAGGTAAATCCAGGTGATAATGAGAATACGCCTCTCTCTGCCCTGAGCTGTGTGTGGCTGCTGTCCCAGAGGACAGGACTAAGGTCCTGGTGAGGCTGTGGAGCACGGTCACCCCACCAGTGCAGGACCTGCAGCCCCTGCTCTGTTGGCACACCCCAGCACTCAGCTGGAGCGATTCTCTTGCTCTCATGGAAGTGTGGAGAAGCAGATCTGAGCAGAGCTTCGGCTGCAGTCCTGACTTTTGAAAAGGCTGCAGACAGCAAGTGTTAAAAGCACCAGCTCAGTGGATGAATAAAAAAAAAAGAAAGAAAAAAAGAAAAGAAAGAAGTCAACAAAGAAAAAACCCCTCTGCAGAGCTGGCACCAGCTGGAGCACAGTAACAGCAGCGAGGGCTGATTGCACCTTCCCTGTCACCCCACGTGCGCTGGGTTTGCCCAGCGGGGTGGAAAAGCCTAGAAAGCCACATGCTGGCACGTTTCAGGACAAACCATGTAGCAAATAAACACAAGGGATGGATCAAGTGCAGGCAGGAAGTGATGATGGCTTCTGGGGACACAAACCAGAGGTGATGCTGGTCCCCAGCTCCCCCCCACCAGCGCTGCTCGGGGCCCAGCCGAAGCCGGCCGTGGCAGGGAAGCGCCCGCTTATTTTATCCTTCAGGAAGCCCTGGCTGCCAGCTGTGCAGCTCCTGCTGCAGCAGGGAATTGCCTGCAGCCCCCAGGGTTTTAGCTGGCCCAATCCCCATGGTGCTGGAGCCAGCATCTCTCTTGCTGGCCAGAACCCATCATCCCTTTTAGCAGGGATGTGGTGAGCGCACGCTGGTGCCAAGCCCCGACAGAGCTGTTCCCCTGCAGATTCCTTCCTCTGGGTCCCTCTTCTTTCTTCTTTTCTTCTTCCACACTTGCTTATTTGTGGATTTGTCAGAGTTTGAAGGGCTGGGTCATGGTGGCAGTTTGTGCCGTCCCCGTAGATAAATGCCAGCTTTGCCTGTGGCTGCTGGACACAGGGGAATGGCACCAGTGAGATACCAAGAGTGTCTAAAGAGGCTTAACTAAATCTGAGCAACACTCTTGTGTGGGCTGCCAGATCCCTCCTGTCCCTGACAGGCACAGCAGGAAAGCTCGGCTTTCCTGGGTTTAAGCTGACCTCACTTGAGCAGGGAACCTGGGGTGGGATGGGACCTCACCAGGCAGTGGGACCTGGGAGCACAGGCTGGGGGTGCAGCACTGGCAGCTGGGGGAAGGAACGTGGAATCTGTGCTTGTGAGCGGGAAGGGCTTTGGGTGGAAATCCTGGAGAGGGCAGGGGTGGCCAGTGCTGCTGCTGTCGCGTCGTTTGTTCATGTGGAACCTGCCACTGCCAAAATCACCATGTGCTGCCTGCTGGCTTTGGATTGGGCACTGAAATGGGGCAGAAACAGCTTCTCCAGGCTGGCTTTAAGCTCTTTTGAGGGGGTGTAATTTCTATGTTGTTGCAGGGGGAGGAGGGGTGCTGGGGGGCTGGAGCCGTGGGGTGTGGGAGCCTTCGATGCACAGCACTGGAGACCGGGGCCTTTGGGATGCAGGCAGGGGGGATGTGAGCTGTGAGGAGCAACCAGAAAAGGTATTTTAGTGATCTAAGGAAAAAAAAAAGTGAGGGTTAAGCCCTGCAGTTCAGTGAGGAAGGAGGAGAGAAAGCTTCAGAGGGCTGGGAGTTGTGGGGTGGAGCAGCCCCTGGCTGGGGAGCAGGATGACCCACAAAGCTGACACAAAGTAAACCAATGTGTGAGGGAAGTGTTAAGAGGGAAGCAGGATGTTACCGGGACACAGCACTGGAGCCTATAGATCCCATTACCCAGGCAGGCTGGAGCGGTGACGGCGTCTAAGAGCCACAGGGACCTTTCTGTGCTCTTTGGTGGAGACAGTGTTAATCGGCTGGGCTTAGCGGCACACAGCGGATGTCAGGGAGGAACAGGAGGGCTGTTAAGCCCCAGGAAATTGCTTGCTGTCTGGATGGGCTTAACACAATATAAACTACACAGAGAGTTAAAGCCTGAAATGGTGAAGGAGCCGGGGTTGCCCAGCGCAGCAATGGGGACGTGAGCGGAGGGCGATGTGTTTTGGAGCTAGTGCTGAAGCAGCGTCCCTGCTCCAGCCTCTGCCCTTGGATGGAAAGGCATCTGTGATGTTTTAGAGCCCATGAGATGGTTGCATTGCTTTTCCTTTCCTGCTGCTTTGTCACCATCCTTTTTTCCCTAAAAACAATTCATAATGGAAGGAGTGAGGGGGCAGAGGTGACCCACGTGCTGGCTGCCTTCGGGGTCCAGCTCCATCCATCACGCTGCTCTGCTGAACATCCCATTCCTAAATCCCACTCTGGCTCCTGCTGGCTTGCACCCAGCATATGGAGGAACCTCAGGGGGAAAACCCAAGCTGCCTGTATGCATTTTCCCTGTCTTCAGTTTGTTGTTACAGACAGGGGTGGTAAAGGCACAGGGCGCAGTGTCCCTTCCTCACGGGTGCTTGTCTCAGGCTCTTGCTCAGAAAGGTTGCCTGGCTAGAGAAAAAAACCCAACACATTTTCTCTGTGAAAGCTGGGGAAAACCTGTCTGGGCTCTGTGGAAAGCTGGTGAAAGAGTATTTCAATTTTAATCCATTACAGCAATGTCTTGCTTTGGAATTGTACCTTTGGCTGGGGTGCATCTTGCCAAGGATGCTGTGATAGTGCCCCACAGCCTTCCTGATGGTTTTCATTTAGTTTAGAAATGGAATTCAAGAAGCAGGAGAGTCAGTGGCTCTTTACAAGAGGAAAGGGTTCAGGCCAAACCTGCTTCTATGAAAATAAACAGCATTTCTCCTTTTTTCCCTGCAAGCTCTTCCCCTGTATTGAATTTCTGAGCTCGGTGACAAGGATGGATCAGCCTGAGTGAGCAGCGATTGGAGTCAGATGGCTTCGAGTTGCAGTTGGTTTTGTGTTGGAAAGCTGGAGCTGTCCTTGGAGAGGAGGGCTTGGACCTGAGGCCTTCTTCTCTACAGAGCAAAAGCTTTGCAGCCTGATTTATCGGGCTCTCAGCTTTCCAAGGCTGTGCCAGGAACATTTTTCCTCCTTTTTTCACCCTGTGCTTAAGGTGTGACTTTAATACAACAGCTGGTAGTTGCGGTTGTAGTTCCACAGACTCTGGCTGGCATTTGGGTGTCAGTGGGGACACGGTGCTTCCCTCGTCTCTCCCAAGAAGTGAGTCCCAGGGCTGCGCTGCCTGCACAGTGCCAGGGAGCTGAGCTGCCAGCCTGCCATCCCTCGTGCCTTGCCCATTGGCAGCAGTTCAGGCCGTGGCTCCCAGGTAGCAGTGGGAGCAGGGCACTGGCAGCGGTTCGGCACAGGCAGCACAGGAGCAGGAAGGGTGCACATGGCATCACCATGGTGTCCCCAGCAAGCCCGGTCCCTGTGAGAACACAGCCCCTGCACCAAGCTGCTCCCCTGGCCCTTCTCACCCACTCCCCTGCATTTCCTGGCTGTAGCTGGCAGTGGGCATAGGCACGGGCATGGTGAACCCCTGGTAAATGTATGGAGCATGAGCAGTAAACCAAGAGTAATCTGGTGCTGGGATCAGTCGGAAAGGGTACATGTGCCTTATGCATCATACGGGCTGCAGCTGTAATGGCTACATAAAGCCTTGCCCCAAGTGATGGGGGCTGTTGGTACCGCCCTGGGGAGTCGGGGTTTTGTGCAAGCAAACGGTGACTACTGCAAATCCCAGGAAAAGGGGAAAAGGACCGAACACCTGAGGTGTGGGGAGAATGGGGGAGGCAGCAGTGCTGGAGAGGGACGTTAAAATGGGCAGCAAGGAGTCCCTGTGTTTGCCAGTAACCGTGTCGCTTCCTCTGTGTCACAGGCGGCTGCTCGGGTGCACGGCAGAGGAGAGGCAGACACGAGCTCCGTGGCTGCTCTGGGTCCAGCAGAGCCACCTGTGCCAGGCCACTGCACAGGATCCGGCCACGCTGGTTTTGTGAGGCTGGAGCCCAAAAACACCAACGCCCCAACGATGAGTGCGTGGGACAGGTGGGACACGGGGGCTCATCCTTTCTGCTGCTGTCACCTGGAGAGGTATTTCGCTCCGTTTCTCAGCGGGAAACTGAGGCACGTGGTGGTTCCTGAGGCTGGGAGTGGTTTTTTGGGGAATGGCAGGAGATCTGGCACCTGAGCCAGCTGCTCTGTACGCTGGCACTGCAGCTCCTCGGCCTCACAGAGAGCAGGCAGGGGAAGCAAGGAAGGAGCCTGCTGTGAGCAGCCGTGGTGGACCTGAGATGGTTTTCTAATAACATCCAGATGGATCCACAGAAGCTGTTAGCATCTTGGAAGGGAAAAAGAACGACCATCAGCTGCAGGGTAAAAGCTGTTTGGATGGCTTAGGGAGGGTGGCCAGGAGGAGAAGCCCATTGCTGGCTCCCCAGGTGCCCCGGGCGCATCTGAAATAGCAAAGGCAGTGGCAGAAGCTGTGCTTCCCCCTGAGCCCTGCACAGCACGGCCGGGAGCAGCATCCCAACCAGCAGTGCAGTTCCAGGGCCTTTCCTGCCAGTGCTTGCTGATTATAGAGTCTAGAAATCCCTTTTACTTATGAAGCACGTCGCAGGGGGTGGCTCTTTTGGTAGGCATTGGTGTGGGCACCCACCTGCCCCCCTTCCCAGCCCCTGTCCTGCAAAAGGAGAAAATCCCTCTTAGGGTGATGTCTGAAGGGATATGGCAGATTCGGGGTGGTGGGGAGTGGTTCTGGCTTGTCCCAAGCATACCCACCACCCAGGGCCCCCTGCTGCAGGGCTGTGGAGGGGAGCCCTGGCAGTGGGGGCAGGGGGCATTTCGGTGCCCACTGTGTGCACCAGGGCTCCTCGGTGTGCTCGGTGGTGACAGCAGATGGTCCCAGGGGAAGAGAGCAGGGGGGCGGTGAGGGGGTGAAGCTGTTCTGTGTGGGTGGTAGGCGCGTCGTGGTGCAGCTCCTCCCCGGCCCCGCTCCCGGAGGGGAGCGGCAGAGGATCCGTATCCCGGCCGGGGACTCCAGCGTGATGAATGCGTTTGCTGGGCTGCTGCAGTCAATCTGCTTAATGCGGGAAGCAGAGTTTCCTGCAGCACTGAGTGAGTGGGGAAGGGAGAGCCCGGAGAGCCAGGCCCGGCCCGGGAGCATGAAGCAGGTAAACCCATTACCAGTGACCGCCCCTTTGTGTGGGGATTACGCTGAGGTTTAAGCTGCTGCTTCCTGATGCTCAGTGTCTGGGGAGGGGTGTGGGCTGTGAGCAGGGGCCTCTCCCACCTCTTGAGGGGCTCGACCCCAGAGCTGGGATTAGTGATTGCCACAAGCCGCCCTCGTTAGCCAGAACAAATTGCTGTGTGTGCTTAGAAACAGCCAGGCCTGCACGGGCAGCGGGGTGATGCTTCCAGGCAGGGGTCTGCCAGACCTTGCTCGTGCAAATTCCCCCATTCTTCCTAATGGGACCTTCACCATGGAAGTGACTCCTCTTTAATTAACTGATTTGCACTGTCCCAGTACCCTGACCAGAGGTTTACCCCAACTCCTCCTGTAGCTCACAGACACTGGCTCTGAAAGCAGAGTGGGGCACCCATGGGAACAGCTGTGCTGCCCCAGGAGCTTATTTCAGTCAGCACAGCCTGAAACGGTTTGGCACAACCCATGGGCTGCGCTGAAGGTGGTGGGGAGGGAGGTCTGGAGCTGGTGATGGCGATGGGGTGTGCAGAGGTTGGGGGTACAGACCTCTGTACCTCTCCAGTGCCCGGGAGAGCTGCAGGGATGAGCATCACCAAGAGCTAGGCTTGGGCTGCGGCTCGGGAGTCCCTTGGTCCTCCACAGAGCCTCTGAGGGGATGATGCCCCGTGGCATTGTGGTGCCCTGCAGCCATGGCCCCCGCTGCCCCCCACCACGCCGTCCCACACTTCCCACTGCCTCGCTCTCCCCAACACGTGGGTGTCCTCCAGCAGCCTTTCCAAAGTGCCAACCACAGGAAGGCAGTGGAAAACCAAGCCTTCCTTTTGCCTGAGTTCCCATCAGTTCCCAGAGCTTAATAATAGATCTCCAGGCTTCCTTGCTTCACATGGTTTGGCTTCTGGGGCTGGGGCTGAGCGCTGGGTCAGAGGAAGAGGAAGGGGAAGCCGCTTTGTGGGATACATGCGTTGCCTGTGCTCAACCTTCCCCCGAGGATCGCCAGGCCCGAAACACCCCTCTCCCCCTCCTGCGCCCCACGGGGGTCCCTTGCCAGTCCCGGTCCCACGGGGACTGCAGCGGGGGCTGGGCTCGCCCGAGGGGGTGCGGGTCAGAGGCATGGGGGTGGACACACGCACCGCCTCCCGGGCTCCCCCCGGCTCCATTCCTCAGCCAGATGCCCGTCCAGATGTTCGCGCTCCGGCGTCTGCCCGCTGGCACCGGCAGCGCGGGGCGGGGAGGCTGCCCCGGCCCCCCCCTCCGATCCTCCCGCGGCTCAGCGGCGCCTCCGCACCGCCACCTCCCGGGCATCCCCCCGCGCCCGGCACCGAGCGTCCCTTTCCGGATACTGGGAGCACTGGGCCGGTCCTGCTTCTCTCCTCACTCCGCTGCCGGGAGCCGGAGCCGGAGCCGTTTCCAGGGGGATGCTGCAGGCCGGGGGCTTGCACAGCCTGGCTGAGACCCTCGGGCCCCGGGGTCCCGCGCTGCAGCAGCCCCCAGCGTCCCAACGGTCCTTCTGCCATCCAAAGAGCTCTGGCACCTCTGGGAACAATCCCCACACAGGGCGTGGTGAGCAGGCAGCCTGGGACAGGGCGTCTGTCCGGATGTACAGAGGGGTACGATGGACTGAGGGACCACTGGTTTGTCTGTCCTGCAGAGCAGAGGTGTCACCCCCCACAGAACCAGCTGTGCCACCCAGCCTGGCTTTTACCATCCTTGGGCATCTCCATGTCCTATATGGAGAACATACAGGCACCGTTAGACCCAGATTTACCTCCTCCCCTAATGACTGGCAGCACATCAGGGTGGTTTGTTTAATGAAAAGTGTGATATTTAATGTAGAGTGTGATATTTTCTAAAAACAGCTTCAGATCTAGTGCAATAGGTGTGTGACTTTCCCTGCCCTTCTTCCTGGGGCAGGATAAACAGTTAACAGGAACCAGCGGTTGGATTTAAATCTCCACAGCTGGCTCTGGAGCCAAGCAGAAGGAGGGAGCTGGTGAGGCTCAGCAGCCTGGGGCTCTGCCTGGCTGGCAGCGTGTTGTGGAGGTTGTGGTCTGGTTAAATCTCTGCAGGTTTTTAGATGGAGCTGACAAAGTCCTGTGCAGTGCCTGGCTTGGATCCCTGGCCCTTTATTGCCCTTCCCGGGTCTGAGCGCTTCTAGATTGGGCAGTCAGGGAAGAGGAAGGGGAAAAAAAGGAGCTGATGTGGGATGTCCTGAGCTCCAGAGGTTTGGCAAGTGCAGGGGCAAAAGTACCCCTTTGGAGACCCTGGTGAAGTTGTGTGTGTGGATGCCACAGAGCTCCAGGGAGGGGTTGTAGGGTCACATAGGACCCTACTGCACTGCTGCCTCCTCCTGCTTCTCTAGGATGTGGAAGCTTGCAAGATCCTGGCAAGATCCACCAGGAGACAGCACTGGGTCATAGCTGGAAAAGGTGGAATTAGTCCATGGGGCACCCTTGGCTGTGGCTGCTGTGTGGGACTGAGCACCCAAATGGGCTCAAGCTGCCCCAGGGCAGGGTCAGAGCAGATGGGAGGGAAAAGCTCTTCCCTGGCAGAGTTGTGGGGCTGTGGCACAGGCTGCCCAGGGAGGGGGCTGAGTCACCCCCCTGGCTGTGTTTAACAGCCAGGGAGATGAGGTGCTCAGGGATCTGCTTTAGCACAGGACAGGGACGGTTGGACTCGATGGGCTTAAAGGGCTTTTCCAACCCTGTGACTTTGTGAACATCCCTGTGCTCTCCCTACCCAGCTATGCCATCCCAGCTCACCATCTCATGCAGCACCGCTTGCTTCTCCTTCCCTCCAGCACAGCCCAGAGCCCCCCTCACAGCACACTTCTGCTCCCTGCCCTTACTGGGAAAGTTCTTAAATCATAATTACTTCATTAAATCTCATAGCCCCCCAAAAGGACCAGACTCCCCAAGTCGAGGGCTGTTTCCCTGGGTAGTGGCATCCTTGCTCGTTCCTCTGCCTGGAGCAATTACTGCCCCTTCCTTGGGGATTATTGTCCAGGCCAAGTGCTGACGTTTGTCCCCAGCTGGGTGTCAAGTGTGTACCTGTGGTGGCAATCCCAGAGCGGCAGAAGCCTAAGGAGGGGAATGCCCTGTGGTTAATGAGGGAGACAGCACGGCTCAATCTGGCGTTGGGCTTTCCAGCTTCCCAGTTTAATTAGAACCCTGCAGCTCCTGGTCCTGCCTTGATTGGCTGCTGGAGCTGAGTGACAGCCCAGCCGTGCACAGGGGAAGGGACCACAGTGCTTTAAGCAAGGTGCCGATGCCGGTGGCTCTCCACATCGCTCTGTCTTGCTCAGCTTTGTGTTTGCCATCTGAACATCACCAGTAGCCTTTCCCAAGCTCCAGACCTGCTCCAGCTGCAGGGACATTGGCAGTGCCTGGGTCCTTCTCCTGTCCCCTCTCCTTCTGCAGCTTATTGGCCCAAGGCTGGGATTTGGACAGATACTGGGAACTTACTGGACACTACTGGTTTGAATGTCAAGCTTCTTGACTCATTCCCACTGTGGGGAGGGGATGACAGTTCCACAGCAGCACAGAAGACAGAGGGGGGGGTTCAGCCTGTGTCTCTGCCTTGAAAACCGGTGCTGCAGGTGTAGGACGTGGGCTACATGATGATGAGGAGGATGCCCCGTGGGTATCCCTTGTCAGCTGAAGGGTTGTGGGGAGCTGTGCACCTGCTCCTCACCTGCCATCAGCCTGAACTGCCATCCCCAAGAGCTGGGAGTGCTCTGCCTCAGTGGCCAGGTCACGAACAGCGAGTGCGTGGTTTGCGCTGCGGTGGAGCTGGTGCATCGTTACCTGTGCCCCTCTCCTGGTGGGTTCCTGCACACTAGCTGTGAGCTGGTACGTGTGCTCAGGTGTGTAACATCAGGCGACATCGCAAACTGGTCAGAGGGTTTTCCAGCTGCCTACCTGGGACGTGGAGATATTGAGAGAATCCAAAGGTTTGGGGTTTTTTATTACTATTTGGGGGTAGAAGGAGGGGAAAGGTGCCTGCAGAGAGTAGATTTTTTACAAGTGTTATTTCTTATTTTAATTAGAACGTTTTATTTGGTATATATGGTAAAAACGGTGCCTTTTTGGGTGCTGGGGATTACAAGCTAAACATGGAAATGGTATTTGTGCCCTTCCAGCATTCAGCCTGCACACAGTAAGTACCTGAGGGTCTGTATGTCTGTGCTCCTGGCATCCAGCTCTGTGGATACGTGGGATGGAAGGGCAGGAGCAGCAGCTGTGGCCTCCAGCACTCCAGGAGGAGCAGAAGTTGCCATTTGACATCATTTCCATGCGGTTCCCCCCTGGAGAGAGGCAGCACTGAGGGGCCGTGGCAATGGATGGGTGCAAGGAGGGTGCTGGGTGCCCAGCTGGAGCTGCCTGAGCTCCTTCCCTGTTCCCACGCCAGCTCCCTGCTTGCCTGGGAGGATGATTAACCACGCTGCTATCAGTGCTGGGGGGAAAGATGCCCGAGCCAGAGAGTGCAAAAGTTCAGGAATACAGTAATTAGCAGAGCAGTTCTAAAGTGCAGTCATTAGTGGCTAATTGCTGCTGCAGAAATATGCAAGGCACGGTGCCTTTTCTTCCCCATCACCCCTGAAGGGATGAGTGTCTGGAGTTTGCTGGGAGCAGGGAGAGCTCCGTGCACAGGGACAGGGACACGGGACACGCTCTCCCTGCTCCTGCATACTGAGCCTGGGTGGGATGCAGCCCATTGCTGCTGTGGGGGTGAACTCACTCCGCTTTTGGAGCAAAGGCCCCACATCTGTGCCAGGAACAGGGACTTGGAGTTTGTACCCATGGCAAGAGGCCGAGCAGCAGCTGCCCCTCCATCACCCGGGGCTGGGCAGGTCCCCCCAGGCCCCCCAAGGTTTCCTCGCTCAGCACATCAGCTGGCAGGGCTGAGCCTGCTCATCTATCACTGTTATTGGCAAATCAGGTCATTGATAAACCCACACTGCTGGCTCTGGGGCAGATGCCCATCCCTGGCTGTGTTTCCTCAGGAGCAGTGTCTGTGCAAACCCCCCCACAGCCACAGCAGTGAGGTGCCACCCCCCCCCGAAAGGGATCCCAGCAGTACCCCAAGTGATGGGGCTGGATAGATTGCAGTAACTAATTAGCAGGCATGCAGACAGGAGGAGCCATGGGGGTGTGTGCCCTGGGAGGCCACGTGCAGCCCTGGGTAGTGTGAGCAGGGAGGCTGATGGTGTTCCCTCCTCAGCGCAGGGCAGCAGCACACACACCCCGTCTCCTGGCTCTGGAACAGGCTGGGCAGCTCATCTGGGAGTGAAGACTCTGCCTCTGCGAAGCCAGGGAGAGCTGCAGGGCTGCAGCAAGGCTCCGGCCAGGCGCCTCCTGCTGCAGTTCCCAAGGGCTTCCCAGGCAAACACAAAGGTAACAGCAATCTGGCTGCCCATCTTGCCCAAGCTGGGGCACTTTGCACCACTGACCCAGAAGTGTTACTTCAACAGTGTAATGTTTAACTACCCTAAGTTACACTCTGTAACCAAATACCTCCCCTCCCACTCCTGCTCATCCCTGTGCTGCAGGAGCACCCTGCTCCCTCTTCAGCACCGCCCTCACCCCTCCACCAGAGATTTAGCTTTTATAACTCAAGCGCCTCTTAAATTAAGACCCCAGACCCCCTGCTGCAGTATTCCCTCTCCAACTTTATTGTTCTGCTGTTACACCAGCACACTTTATTTACAGCTCCAAACCTCAGCCCGAGCCCCACGGGAGGATTGAGCCAGACGTGAGTTCCACTCGCCCCGCCACGGCGCTGTGATGGGCTGCCCAGCACGGCCACGGCTCCAGCTTTGCACAAGCCCAGGACTCCTGTGCTTTTGGATCCTCAGCTGCCAAATCCATCCCGTGGACCGTGGCATCCCTGGCCTCACCGCCACAGGTGAGGTGACAGGTCACACTGTTGCAATGGAGTTAAACCCATTCCAATTGACTTTTTAATGCAGCATCACCAGAAAGGATTAATTACAGGGCTTGGGTTAGTCTGTGCACGAGGAATCTGGCTGGAAGGGAAGAAGCACTTGCAAAGCAACTGGAGAAGTGCTGGCTCAGCAAGGTGTTGGTGCCTGGGCTGACCAGTCCCCCTGCACAGCTCGTGCCTGGTCACCATGGGTGTCTCGTGCCCGAGGTGGATGGGGAAGGTGAGCCAGGGCAGAGGATGGCAGCGTGGTGCTCCTGTGATACTCTCACCTGGCAGGAGCGGCTCTTGAGCTGTGTGGGACATCTGCTTCATGCCAGGAGAGGAGAAACCCGGCTTCACAGAGGGTTTGGGAGTTACTAAGGGGCCTCAGTACTGTTTTTAGAGCCCTGTTTAGCCAGGCACCAGGGCGGTGGGAGGAAGACCCCTGGGAACGGGGTGTGATGCCTGTTCCTGCTGCACCATCACACCCTCGACATCAGACCTCAGTCGCTCCCTCTCTGCTCGATCCTCACCAGGACGATGTCAAGGGGGTTTGGTGCCTGGAATTACTTACAAACAGGTTGTAGAAGAGACAGGTTTACTTAATAAATAAATACAAATAACATATGGCAGATAATAGCATGGAACATAGCAATACTCTGTTGTAAGGGAGCTGAGGATGTGTAGGGCTTGGAGGGCTTGGCTGATGCTAATCCAGCTCCATACGCTGAGGTATCTGCAGGCATTTGACTGGCTGGGACGTGACAGCACAGCTCATGGAGCA
Source organism: Zapornia atra (assembly GCA_013400835.1). Lineage (NCBI taxonomy): Eukaryota > Metazoa > Chordata > Aves > Gruiformes > Rallidae > Zapornia > Zapornia atra. Next base: position 183,362 of record VZTU01001617.1, read on the forward strand.
ATCTGAAGCTGCTCCAAGGGCATATGAGGAACTACATACTCAGATAAATATGTTAATAAGGTATCCAGGGAGGCTTTGCCTTAGGAGGACTGGGGGCAGTAGAAGCAAGCGCTTCCCTGCTACCCAGAGTGTCCTTGGGGTGCCCTTGTCCCCATTTCTGGGTGCTCCCCGGGATCTGCAGGGTGATCACAGCACATGCCAGCCCACGTTGCTGATGGGTGGCAGAGGGCAGGGGAAAGCAGGGTGCTGGGGGGACCTTGGGGCTTTGCCCCTCATCCCTGCAAAGCTTTGTGCCGGGCAGGGGAGCTCTGCTCTGTCTGTCTGTGGCGAAGCCTGCGCTTGAAGCTCGGAGCTCTAACGTTGGGCTCTGTCCTACTAGCCAAGGAGGAGAGAGCAAGGGAAAAGGAGGAGGTGGATGGGCTTTGGGGTTCGGGTGGTCTCTGAGCTCCCGGGATGGGGCTCAGTCGGGCGAGACGGGCAGTGGGAGGAAGAGGATTGCCTTCTGGCCGTAGTGAGTCCGCGGGCCCAACTTGCTGCTCCCGTTCTTCTTCAGACCGACGAACCAGTTCTTGTCTGCATGCTTCTTGGAGACATACGTGTTGTAATGGTTCTCTTCGAGCCTCTCAAGGAACAGGCACTCCTCACCCAGTAACTGCTGAAAGAGAGCCCCAGGTAAGAACCATGAGACAGAGTGATGCTCGAGGGAGGGGGATGCAGGTCCTAATGACCCCGGCATCCAGGTGCTATCCAGACCCACCTCCAAGATCTCTGTGTAAAGTTCATATTTAAAGTGTAGAGGTAAGTAAGTAATTAGCTTTCATTTAGTCCCCCAGGCTACTCCTGCAGTAACTTCTCCATGACCTGGGCGTTTCATCAGGCAATAACAGAGCCCAGCCCCACGCTCTGGAAGCGGCTCCTGGCTCCTGCTCTGGCACCGAGCTGTGTGGTGGTGGCTACAGGCTCAGAACCAGAGCACAGGGAACAAACCAGCTTTGCTGTAATGCAACTGGTCTCAAAGGTGCAGATTATTTGGGGTGACTCCATACCCTGCAGTTCCTGGGCATGGGGGCTAAGCTCCTGCCTGGCTCAGCTCATACTGAGATGTTAGGGATGCTGCCTCCAGCACAGGGCTCGGTGTGACCAGGGAAGCTATGGGATGCAGAGGCAAAATGCAGGGAAGTCTTTGCTCAGTGGCCATGGCAGCCCAGCTCACAGCCCTCAGTGCCTGATGAAGTGTGGAGGAGGCAGACAGAGGTGTGGGCAAGGTGCTGCCGCAGGGATGTAAAGCAGCTGCTACTCCAGATGTGGAACAGGGTATTTGTCAAGTGTTCAAGGCAGGGCAGCAAGTGGTGCCACTGGATGATTTATTTATTTCCCCCCAAAATAAAGCTGGATGGAGAGTCCAGCTCCCAGAATAACACACAGAGGCTAATTGTTGCTTGTGGGTAGCATTACTCAGAGCTACGAGATCCCTGCAGACCTCAAGCCCTGCCTGTGCCCGGTCCTGAGGGCACCTCGTGCTTACCGAGCCGTAGAGCAGCCCGTTGGTGTCCATGGCCAGGTACTGCCCAGACTGGGTGCTCTTTATGTACACCTCTCCCACGCTTTCTGCGCTGAGCTGGAGCTGAACTGTGAGCAAAAACACAACAGCAACAACAACAGTGAAAGGAAAACAGGAGAAGGGAAAAAAAACCATTGCCAGAGATAATGTCCAAGCTGCCAGGAAAGCCAGCAGGGTCATCTTAATCCAAAGCCTGGCTGATAAAGAGTTTATGAGAGACAGTTCAGTGTGTAATAAAAGCATCTCCTTGTATGCTCTCCTTCAAAGAAACCCCACAGCCATGCTGTGGGAACCAAAGACCAATTTTTTCCTTATTTTGCCTCAAAGAAAGGGCAGCCTTTTGGTTAAGATGCTGGATGGGACACAGGAGATTGGGGTTTTAATTCTGGCTCTAATTCACGAATTTCTCATGTGGTTTTTGAAAAGGCACTCAAGCAGCGACATAGGAAGAAGTATTTTGAGAGCTAAAAACCAGGGATGGGCAGGCTGCAGATGCCTGAGCTGCAAAACCCAGCTCCAAAGCATCCCACCCGGCGCTGTGCCGCGGCCAGCGCCATCCGGCGTGTCGCAGGCGGGTAGCAGAGAGATGGAAAGGGCTGATCTTCAGCCTGCAGAGTGTCTCTGGTCAGTGGGCATGAGCTGCCTTGTAGATTGTCCTTGTTTGCAGCGCTGATGTGAGTCTGATCCTGGCCAGAGCGCTGAGCAGGCTGGGTGGGGGCGATGGGCTCGTGGTGATGCTGGGTTTGCTCACACAGCACACCAGGCACCAGCCCTGCATCCCAGTCAGTGATGCTGGACTTCAACTGGGGCAGAAAAGGCTCCTCATTGGTCCTGTACTGCTCCTTGATTTCTTACTTCGCTAATTGCAAGAGGGTTGGAGGATAATTAAAACTTGGCTGACATTCCTGATTAATGTATTTACCAGGGAAAGGGCAGGGAAGAGGCTGTTTGCTTGGAGAGGAGCTTTGGGAGGGCAGCTCTAGCACGGCGTGCTCAGAGGGGCCCCGTACCACCCCCCTGAGTTGGCAGAACACTTCAAGTTCTATCCAGAGTGTGACTTTTAATCTCCAGCTCTTCCCAATGATCCTTGCCAGCTCCTAGTCATCTTTTTTCCTGAGCTGCTGTAGAGATGTGTAATAGGAGTGTTCAGGAGAAGAGCCCCCAGTCTGCTCTCCGCTTGCTGCAGGACACAGCCCAGAGGAAATCCAGCCAGGGGATTTACCTAATGTCACTGCCCATGGGGACATCAAGGTCTCCAGCCACAGAGGGGGAGGAGAACGGCAGGTCTGGAGAAGCAGCTCATGCAGAGATTCTTGGGTTGTTTACATGTCTGCACAGGTATTTCCTCTCATGAATAACAGGCTGAAAGAGAGAAATTAAGGCTGTCTGTGGGAACAAACATGGGTTTCATCCTCTCAGGTCTGCCATGTCCCAGTGAGTTTGCTTTTCATTTCACAGCCCAGGCTGGAGGTGCCCACAGACGGCAGCGAAGGACACGCGAGGGAATCCTTACGAGGGCTGGACAGCAAGGGCTTGGAATGAGCCTCTTCTGTTCTCCTTGGAGATCTCCCTGGGTGTGGGGCAAGCACCTGGCCAGGCAATGTAAGATAAAAATGCAGATTCTTGGGTTTTGTCTCAAGTAACGTGCGCATGGGCAGCTTTCTGAGCACCGGTGTGGCTGGGCACGCTGGCTCCCTGATGAACTGCAGCGTTCCTGAGCTTCTCTCCACTGTCATCTCCAGGTTTCCCATATGGATCTGGCTTGTTCCACACTTGTCCCAGCTGTGTAAGTGGTATCTCATGGTCTGGGCTGCTCCCCTCCCATGCTGCAGAGCGATGCTGAGCAGTGCTGGCGTTCACAGGACTGTGGGCAGCCGTGGGTGTGCAGAGGCAGGGTCCCTCCCTGGCACACAGTTCTTCCTGGAGTTTCCTCTGTAAATATTTGTACTTTCAGATATCCAGATTTATGGGATCCCTTACAGGAGGTTCCTTTCTGGCAGAGGTTTCCAAACACGTGGCCCCAGGCCAGCAGCCAGCAAGGTGTGAGCGTGCCGGGGTGCAGAGGGTACCCTGTGCTGCCCACCCTGCGGGCAGGGTGCAGCGGTGGGGATGGAGGGGGAGTGGGGAGTGCTCGCTCCAGGGTGATGGGCTCACTTTGCTGGGGGGGAAAGGCTGGGCTGAGTGGCAGCACCCATGCCATGAGTGGGCTCAAGGCTGGGTTGCAGGGGCTGGACACTCGTGTCCTTGTTAGCACTTTGTGTCCCCAGAGATGCCACTTTGCCAGGCTGCAGATCCATGCAGGGCTTCCCAGGGCACACAGGCATCTCTGCATCCCCCTTTTGACTCCAGCAAAACCTCAGCTCAGGCACTAAGTGGCACAGACACCTGCAGACCTCGTATGGCCTCTGCAGCTCAGGGGTCCTGCCTTCTCTGGATCCTTTGGGTCAGCATCCTCGCCTGCCTCTCCCATGGGGTCTGAGAAGGGACAGTGCCAGGTTGAGTCTAGGCTGGAGGCTGCCTGCCCTGCGCTGTGTTTATCCAGCCTTGGTGAGCTCATCCTGTCCCGCCCCCAGCACCGTGTGCTGTGTGAGTGGTGGGCAAACAGTGTTTGTAATTAAGCCTCTGCTATAAACTGCCTTTCATTAAAACTACAATAACAAGGAGAAAGGTTAAGTCTGGGAGAGAAAGCCACATGGTGTGCTGGTGGTTTAAAGAAAATAAGGATGCTTTTCTTAGAATTTGTAAGGCAGACTTGGCTCCTCCCAGCCCTTCTTTCTGACCAGGCAGGAGTCTGGCAGGTCCCTGGGATGTTCCTGTAAATGTTCAGAGGTTTCTGCTCAGAACTGAGCACTCTGGCACATGGCAGTGGGGAAGAGCCCAGCCCTGCTGCCTGCAGAGCCCCACAGGGACCTTTAACAGTGCTGCTGGTCCCGCTGTCCTCGGGCATCCTTTTAAAAAATCCCCTCAAGCGTTTTGGAAGTGCAGGAGCCCTAAAAGCTTAAAACCTCCCTGCTCATTCCTTGGGGTTTGTGTCTGTGTCCTTACAGGGCTGTTTTCTCTGTTGTTGGAGCAGTTTGCTGGTGGGGGGTTGCTCGGTGCAGCCCCACTGCTGATGCCCTGGTCCAGCTCAGCAGGGAGACGTGTGGAGGGCAAGGGGCTTCTTGGTGTCAGGGCCAGATACTCTGCTCTCACCTCGCAGCTTTGCATGGCTCGGTCAAAGTGAGAGCCTCAGCACTGCAGCCTGGCTCTGGCCGTGTGTGTGGCTGGCCAGGACAGGGCTCTGGGTGCCTTTGGTGACACGGGCAGGTGCTGGACAGAGTGAACACACACCTAGCCCTGGTGCACAGGACAACGGTATATTAATTTTTGTGGGACATTTCCCTACATCAGGCTGCCTGCAGCCCTGTGCCCCTGCAGCCCTGTCCCCCTGCTGCCCTGTCCCCCCTTTCCCCCTGCCCCCCTGTCCCCCCGCCGCCCTGTCCCCCCTGTCCCC
>VZTU01001617.1:188556-207453 GCA_013400835.1 Zapornia atra
TGTGCCCCTGCACCCCTGTCCCCCCCTTCCCCCCTGTCCCCCTGCAGCGAGCCCAGCCAGGTTCCCTGGGTAACGTTGCTGCCAGTCAGGTAGAACAGATGTGCTTCTACAAAGGCAGTGAGGTGTGCAACCTGCCTGTCCTTAGGGGCATAACCTGCCTGTCCTTAGAAACTATGAAGAGTATCTGTATAAATATGAAGAAATTGGGCTTTAAATGGCACACACATTGGGAGGAGCGATCCCCTGTGTGCCCAGCACTGCAAGGAGAAGAATACCTGCTTCACAGTCACCAAGGCCAGTGAGGTGTGATTCTGGCTTTTCAAGGCTTCACCAGTGGGATGAGTGTTGGCATCTGCACGGCCAGTTCATGCCAGCAGCGGGTCCCCACATCCCACAGGCTGGGCTGCAGGGGACAGGCTGATGGGCTGTTGACTCTTCCTGACACCCAGTGAGTGCAAACAGCACCCTGGCTGTTCCAGCATGCCATTAGCTGTGCTTTTTTCAGGAAAAGAAAGAAGTGTGGGGCAGCACGAGTGCATTTCTAAAGCTGCGTGTCACAAAATAACCTGATTTTTGCCTCTGTTGGGCTTTTGCCTCTTGCAGGACCTTAACGTGCTGCATAAGGGGAGAGGGAATTTCCCCAGAGACGAGGGGTACAGGACACACAGGTAAAATCTGTTCTGTACACAGAGGAAGCTGGACACCCTTCCCCTGTTCTGGCTGGAGACTGGGCAGCTGGGAAACACTGCAACACCCATCCTGCTGTTGTGCTGAGTTGCCTAACCCCGAGGAGGTGCACAGGTACCACAGAACAAGGTGTGATGGCTGCGTGCAGGTGTGTGGGGTGAGGGGCTGCTCCTAAGCCCACCTTCCCCACTGCTGGTGCTGTGTGACCCAGCCACACTGCTATGGGTGCTTGGGCCCAGCACAGTCGGGCTGCTGGTGGGTGTGTGGGTGACCAGTGTCAGACATGGTGCATCTGCTGGTGTGGGGTAGCATAGGTGCTGTGCTGGCCCAGGCTCCTCACACAGGCTATATAGGGGTGTGTGGGGTGCGTGTTGGCTCCTGGAAGGTGCACTGCCACCAGGATAGAGAGCTTGGTGCAGAGCCCATCATCCCCAGCTCCCCCCTTTCCCAGCTGATAGGATCCCAGGGATGCAGAGAAGCCCCCTGGGGTTTGCTTACTGTGCTGGTCGCTGCGGTCCCTGGTCCCATCCACTTTGCCATCCGGGAGGATCCGAAGGAAGTGGCCCCCGTTGCTGCAGTACAGGAGTTTGGGCTTCTTGTAGTTCCCGTGGGGAAGGTTGAACTTTTCAGTCAGGGCGGTGAAGGTGGTGATTTCCCCTTCAGCCATCTCTCAGCCTCTCCCGGCGGCCCGGCTGCAAGAGATGCAGGTGTATGGCAGGAGCAGCAGCACCGGGTGTTTGCCACACGCTGTGGCTGCTGCTGGGCTTTTAAAGGGAGGGGAGGGAGCCCCGGTGGTCCCTGGCTGGTACCCGGGGCAGGTGATTCACACCAGGGATGCTGGCTCTGGCAGTGACACAGCCCGAAAGGTGATGCTGCTCCAGCGTGGGAGGCGGGGGGGTGGTGGTCTCCTCACTGGGTGTAGCTGGGCAGTGGGGCCTCTGTCCTGTTAATTTTACTTTATCATAGTAAATTCTGGGCTTTTTCCTGCTTTCTCTTGACGTAGGTGCTATAATTACACGCTCAAAAAAACGGTTTGAAAAACACTCGGTGTCTGATTGAAAGCCACAAGAGGCAGGAAGGGAGCCCAGGTTCATAACCCCCTCTGCTATTATAACTCTCCAGCGCAATTATGACTGGGGATTGCGACACGCACTGCCTGCCAGGTAGCAAATATTCCCTCAGGCCTTGGCACTCCCCATCTCACCTGGCCACAGAGTGCTCAAGATGAGAGGTGGAGTTAGATACAGGAGAGGATGAGCAGGGGGCAGGAGCTCTTGCTGCCTGGGCAGTAAACAGGGACCGACAGCCTGTGGGGGAACCAGCTGGGATCTAGATCACCCCACGTTTGTGCACCCTGATACATGTGGGTAAAGAGGGACAGGCTGGGTTGGTGATGGGTGGAAGGGCAGGACAGCAGTGAGCTTAGGCTGCAGCCAGCATGAGCAAGGGTTGGGCTGGGATGCTGCCAGTGGTCCTCTGAAGCTCTGCACATGCAAAGGCATCTACAGGGAGCTTTAGCAGAGCAGGACGACAGCCGGGGGCTGCTTCATCCTCACAGGTTTCCTTTAAGGGGGTTTACTAACTTTATAGCATGGTCAGTGCTAAGCAGCTGCCTTTGACTCTGCAAGAGAAGCTGAACAAACAGTTTCCCCCCACATTCTCTCCTTGGTAAATACTTCTGCTGTTATTAAAAGTGTATTATTAAAAGTATATTGCTGATATACTTCTATCACCGTGGAGTTGGTACTCTGTGCACCACCACCACTCATGGCCCTGCTGTTATACTTCTGGCAGGAACACGTCAGGGTTTGATGGGAATCAAAAAGCACGAGGGAGAGATGGAACCACAACCAAAGGCAACATAAGGAGCCTTATTTTTTTGGGTAGAAGCCCAACAAAATGATTCAATAGCTCGAAGCAGAACAGAAATCTCTCCCCAAGATGCTAAGCTGAGAGACACCACACTCCAGTGGTTATTTGGTGCCCTGTGGAGAAAGGAAAATATTCCAAGAGGAGATTGCTGCAAGAGGGAGATGCTGCTGCTGAGCTGATGCCCGGTCACACTGGGGTGGTAAGTTGGAGCTTGAGTTGGAGAGTGTTTGTCCAAGCCCAGCTGTGTTCCTGGCTCTCCTCTTCCCTCCTGTCCCTGTGTAACAAGCTTGCCCACCTCACTCCCTGAGCTTTCCCATGACCAAGAGAAAAAACACCACTGAGAGTGAATGGCATCATCACTGGGAGCTGGACCCAGGGCATCTTCTCCAGGGTAGCCCCAGCTTCATCTGCGGGCGCAGGGAGCAGAGGGTCCTGCCAGCTGCCCGCTGGCACTCAGCTCTTCCTGCTGGGCTGTGGAAGGAGATGCCAGAACCCCAAAAGATCAGGAATACCCTTCTGAAGTGAAAAAGGAACTAAGCAGAGAGTTAAACCTGGAGGTTCATTGTAACCAGGTCCTGTGGTGGCCGGAGCAGCGCAGTGTGTGTGCTCCTTGCAGCAGCGATGAGCCGGCCGGGGGCTGGAATCGCTGTGGAATTCTGAGGAGGTTGGGGCTGGTTCCAGACTTTATCACCAGCCGCTGCTGCAGCAGCCAAGCCAGAGGCTTTGAAGTGAATCCCAAACACCACGAGCATCCCAGTCCGAACATGGAAGGCTGGTCCTGCTGCCAGCTCGAGGCGAGCCCTGCCTGAGCTCTGCAGGAACAGTGCACGCTGGGGAGGAGGGGGAGGAGGAGGAGGAGGGGGGCCTTTCTCCTTCCCAGTTTGTAAAAGGGTGGATAATGGCAGGACAAGGGGGATGGGGTGAAGCTGGAGGAGGGAAGGGTTAGAGGAGTGATTGGGGGGGAAGTTCTTTGCAGAGAGAGTGGTGAGGGGCTGGAACAGGCTGCCCAGAGAGGGGGTGGGTGCCCCATCCCTGGGGGTGTTCAAGGCCAGGTTGGATGGGGCCCTGGGCAACCTTGTGTAGCTCCAGCCTGGAGGTTGGTGGCTCTGCCTGTGGCAGGGGGGTTGGAGCTCTGTGACCCTTGGGGTCCCTTCCAACCCAGACCAGGCTGGGATTCTATGAAAGCAACCCAGGCTTAGCTAGAGAACACTGCTCCCCACCATTTGCTTGCGTTACAAGCATGGTGCTGGTGAGACTTTGGGGACTGGTACCAGCCTGAATGCTTTCTGGGTGTCTGCATTGCCAGGTCACGCTGGGATCGGGCTGTTTGTTGGTATTTCCATGCCTGTTGCACAGGTGGCTGGCTGACCTGGGGTGTGTGTGCAGCTCAGCTGCATCGGCAGCATCGCCTCCTGTGCCCCTGTCCCACTGATTGTCCCCCAAGCTGTGAGGTGACCAGATAAGATGAACCTATTTCTTTTCCTTATGTACCAAATACCTGGCTACTACATGAGGAAAGCAGGAATATCTCACCTGCTTTGGGTTTGAACAAGAGTAGAGGTTGACCCAACTGCATTGAGACCCTCCCTGGCTTTGGGTACAATCCTTTACAGGGGGCTGGGGGAAGTCCTGGGAATAGTCTCCATCAAGCAGCCTTTCTGAACAAGCATGGGGTGTGTTGATGAGGACTGACACTAATAGCAATTGTTGTTTAGATGGTCAGATAAAGATCACACAGAAAGCTCTGAGTAGAAGCCAGCTAAACCCGGAGCCTTGTAAGGTTTGCTTGGACCTCAGTTAATGAGATCAGTGTCTCATTAACAGGGAATCGGGCTCTGGTGAGTTCAGTGGAAACACTGCAGTTGGTTTCACTTTGGAAAGCATTACTTTCTCCATTTGAACAGCAGCCCTGCCTGTTCCAGGGTGTGATCAGCCAGCATTGCCTCTGGATGGGCTCACTCCCCATCCCTGATCCTCATCCCCGCTCCTGTCTGCAGCTGCCTGGACAGAGCAGCCCCTTCCCAGGGGGTTCAGATGCTACATGTGGGAATGGAAAGTTGGTTACAACAGGTAAAATATTGTTAAGGAATTCAGGCTCTGGCATTCCTCCATCCATCACCTGTCCCAAGGGGTTCCTGCAGCTCACTGTGCCCAGCACGGCTGTGGTTCAGCTCCAGGGCTGCCTGGTGTGCAGAGAAAACACCTCCCAGAATAAAACTGGGGATCTCATTCATCACAGGTTTTAGAGATCTGTGGCGTGGGATGGATTTCCTCACCCAGGACTGGATTAGAGATGAGTGAGAGGTTTCCTCATGCCCTGATTGCTGCAGGAGCTGCAGCGGGGCTGGGCTGCCAGGGCTGCCTCCCCTGCGAAGGGCTGGCAGTGCAAGGCACGGCCTGGATTGCTCAGGCTATGGATCCTCTTAGAAGGACTTAATAAATGATTAGGCAAAGCATGTGATGAATATGTAACGGATCATTTCGTGCTTGTCAGCAGAAAGCATCAGCTTGTTTCTAGGCAGTGTTTATGGCAAGATGATTTTTATCTCTAGCGATGTGATTAACTGCTTCATGAAGTATTTATCAGCCAGGCTCTACCCTTTGGAAGGGGAATGTGTGGTATAAAGCGTGGCCAAAACTGCCAAAAGTAATTTCTCTAATGCCTGCTCTCACCATCTCCTGCTCTCCACCAGAAAACACAGATGTTCCAGTTAGGCCACACTGGGTTTGTGTTAGGAGTGTAAACACACAACTTTCAGCAATGTACTGAGTGTCATGAGTGGCAAGGGAGAGCTGCTTGTCCAAAAAGAGGCTGATGATAATGGCCAGGTGATAGAGGCTAAAGAGTAGCTTGTGCTGCTGTGCCACAGCAGGGATAACTCATCCCTTTGCTCCGTCCCTCCCAGGCAGCACCTGCACTACATCACTCTGCAGAGAAGGGCATCTGGCTCCAGGGGAAGAGAGATGATCCTGTAGCACCAGGGATGCCCTTGGGAAGGAAACCTCCAGCTCCCCAGCACCCCTCACACCTCATCAGACCCCAGCGGATGCTGTGGCAGCACCCCAAGGCCAGCAAGGACCTCTGCCCAGCGAGGTGCGGTGGGTGAAGCTGGATTTGGCTGGTTTATGCCATCCCAGCCCTATTTTAGCTCCCTTCTCTTTTGGTGCAGCAGAGAGGGCTGTGGGGAGGTGTGTGTGTCTCTGGGGGGCAGAGCCATAGGGTGAGGACCTCCCTGCACAGATCCTGGCCCAGCCTGTCAGCATCTGGATGCTTTGCTTCCTGCTGCTGCTTTAAACTGGGGCCTCCAGTGCAGCATCCGTGGGGAGACAGGAAAACTAGGTGATGAGCTGCTCCCTAATTACCCTCCAGCCTCTCCCACCTCCCCACCCACACCCTGTTGCGATCTGGTGATTAACTTAATTACAGTTCCATCTCCAGGAGCTGATCCAAGCCCAGAGCCAGAGCTCTGCCAGCGGGGTCTCGCCCCGTGTGTCCTGTCTGGGGTTGGACCACGCTCACAGACACGTACGTGAGCAGCACTGGCTGCAGCAGCACATCCCATCGTCTCACAGGGATGTGAGCGCTGTCTCCCAGAGCCAGCCAGATGCGTGGGACCTGCTGCATGGAAAAAACACGCTGGATGGAGAGTTGCTCCAGCAAAGGATGGGCTGGGAGATGTGCTGAGCACAGAGCATCCAAGGGGATGCCTGGGGGCTTTGTGTGGCAGAGGACACAAGTGCCCCACTGCAGGGAGGAGCTGGGGGGGCTGCTGCAGCCCTGCCTGGTCCCTGCCTCACTCCCTCCTGCCCGGGCAGAGCTCAACCCTGTTTCAAAGCACTGCTCAGTGTTCGTCAGCACTGCCGGTCTGTCCGATCCTGTTTCATCGGAGCTGCAACTCTTCCCTGGGGAGTGGGCTGTGAGCAAGGACAGTGGGCCAGGGCTGGGTGGCCGTGGGGGGCTGGGGGCCGGGGCTGGGAGCTGTGGGCCAGGGCTGGGTGGCTGTGGCCGCTGTGCTGGCACTGGGGGGAGCAGGGAGCAGCCCGGGGCCCAGCTGCACCCTGATTTCGCTCCCACACGGCAGGGGCTTCGCTGTGACTCCCATACTGCTGCCCTGTGGCACTGTGACAGGCATCCTGATTACAAACGGCAATTAGTGGGGTAATGCTGAGCGCTCCCTGTCCCTGTGTGTGCTGCCAGCTCTTCACAAGGGTCCTGTCCCCCTCACAGGCTCCTGCTGAGACCACCACGAAGCATCGCCCCATCTCCTGGGCCTCGGGGCAGCACTGCCTCCCAGCACCTTGCTGTGTAGAGTGAGATGTGCCAGCACTGGGAATGGCCAGGAGCAGCCAGCAACATGTGCCATGAGTTACTCAGTCCTCAGGGTCTGGCTCTGGCACTCAAGGAGGTTGGCTCTGTGCTGCTGGGGACCCAGGGACAACGCAACAGGTGCAGGTACCTTGTTTTGGGCACTGGCTGCTGTATTAAATCACAGGGATGGGTTCCTCTCCCTGGGTCTGCGGGGGGTTTGCTTCCCAGGGGAGGGAAGTGTCCAGAGGGAGTGGACGCCACAAGGAATGCTGTAAGGATGAATTGCTTGGTGCAGGTTGGAATGTTCTGTGGTTCCACAGGGAGGCCACTGGGTGGGGGGCACTCAGCGTGGGATGGAGGGGTAAAGCAGCATCTCCCCCCCCTGCTCCTGCTCAGCAGCCCCCGGACTGGAGGGTCCCTGTGGCGGGACCCCCATCCACACACCACTCAGGACCCGCTGCCTGGCTCCTGGCTGGCAGGGGCAGGGTAAGCTGGGTGACGCTTCACCCAGGCTGCAAATGTCACCCTGTGTGTCCCCCCGCCCCCACACAGGACACTGGGCACAGTGTCAGACCACAAAGCGGGAGCGCCCAGCCCGTCTGGGCTCACGCTGCAGGTGTGGCTGCCCACGGACAGACAGACAGACAGACAGACAGCAGTGCTGGCCACAGGCAGGCTTCTCACAGCTTCGTTTTCCAGCCCTGGCTAGGGTGCTTTCCCCAGCTCTCCTCCCCCCTGGCTGTCTCGGGGCATTTCGATGCAGGGGGTGCAGACAGGTGGCTGCTTGTGGTGGGGGGCTGCTGTTTGCAGCCCCCCTCTGCCCACTAAAACCAGCAGCTTAGCCCCAAAATTTCACTCGTGTGATGCTGCTGTTAGTCCAAAGGCCTGACCTGGCTCTCCTGCCAGAGCCCCCTCGTCCCACCCTGAGCAAACCCTCCATGCTGGCAGCCCCATGCCTGCTCACCGCTCCCCCTGCTCCCCCCTGTCAGCATCTTGCCCTCCCACCCTCTCAGCACTCCGGTGGGTCTGAAATCTCAGCGTCCTGTTGCTAAGGAGGCACGAGGCTCCAACTGGGAGGGCAAAGCAGGAATGTTCAGCCCTTCCTGCAGCGGGCCCTCTGAAGGTGGCCAAGCTCAACCCTGGGCTGGCTCAGGCTTCAAAACTGAGATCTGGGTTTGGGTTCAGCCCTTGTACCACATCCTCCCCTGGAGAAGCAGAGGATGCTGGAATGGAGGGTTGAACCTCCAGGCCAAGTGAAACCCCACAGCCATCCCTGTGGTTAACCATCAGCAGACACATCTCCACTCAGGAATCAGACTGCCTTCCAGCACAGTCACAGCCCTGCTTGTTCCCAGGGGAACCGCCGCAGGCTCAGCAGTGATTTGCCACGCTGAAAATGCACAGGGAGTTGCTTGCATCCATCCTGCAGCAGTTCTGTAGGGGGTGTAGAGCCTGTCTTGGTGAGTTCTGAGCAAAACTGGCTGGAGGAATTCTGTTCCTAGTTCTGCTGCTCCATTTCTCACTTTAAGTTTAGCATTCAGGAGCTAGAGATGCTGACACCTGTTTTTTCCTCTGAGCTGCCTGGGCAGACAGCTTGGGCTGTGTTTTCCTGTGCACACTGTTGCTCAATAACCTCACAGTGCAATCAAAGCTGGAGATAATAATTGCTATTACCAGGAAGATCCTCCAACAAATACTAATTTTCTTATCTGCATGAATGTAGGGCTGCTTGACACAGCGGTGCAAGGAGAGCCTTGGGGCAAGGCACGCTCAGAGCTGAACCCTGGTGAGTGAGGATGAGGGGGGTCAGCAAAAAACCCCCAGTCATTCGCTGTGGGTGTCCAGCCACTGCAGCAAATGAGTGAGAGATGCTGCTCGTCTCCACCTCCTGCTGTCTGTGGGCCAGACAAGCTGATTGTTTGACCCACCATCTTCAGGCAAAAATCAGGGGAGGGTCTCAGCTGAAGGCAGGGGTGGCTCTGGATCACTGGGGACACTCAGTTGTCCCTTTGTCACCCCCATTTCCAGCCTGGAAAGGAGCCTGAATCCCACACCAGGACACACTAAGCCTTGAGAGATGATTCAGCCCTAATTCCAGACGCTGCAGCCCCAGACAGGGCCATACCTGTGTCCCTAAAGAGGTGGGCACCACTTTGGTCCTCACTGTGACACTGTGAAGAAGCAGCAGGCTGTGTGTCAGCAGGCAGGAGCCTGCACATCCCAAGGGGAACAGGCCCTGCCTCGGATGCTGCCCAGGGTTTCCCTGACAGTACCCACATCCCAGTGCAATCCCCAACAGCCCAGAGGCAGGGGGATGGGCTGGCTTGGTTTTTGAAGCCTCTCCAGCCCTTTCTCATCTCCACAAACAACAACCCACCATAAAAAGCACCTTGCCAGAGAGACAGGGGCAATTTTAGCTACCTGGAGAGACGCAGCTGCTGTAGCAGAGGGGGGGTGGCACCCACACTGGCTATTTCCAGCTCTGGAACAGGCAGCCCGGAGACACGGGGGTGGTTGCTGTGCCCAGTGTTTTCACAGCTGGTGCAGGGGCCAGGCAGGCCCGTGGGGAGGCAGCTGAGGATGCTGCTGATGACAGGAGGGAGAAAGATGCCCCGGGTCGGTCCAAGTGGAAAAACCCCCAAACTAAAACCACAGATGGAAAGGCAGCCTGGCAGCCAGCGTGGGATGTGAGTGCTGCTGTCCTGTCCTGTCCCTGCTGTGACTGTGCCACGGGCACAGGGATAACCAGAGTGCCAGGGGCACAGGGATAGCCAGAGTGCCAGGGGAACAGGGATAGCCAGAGTGCCACGGGCACAGGGATAACCAGAGTGCCACGGGCACAGGGATAGCCAGAGTGCCAGGGGCACAGGGATAGCCAGAGTGCCAGGGGCACAGGGATAACCAGAGTGCCAGGGGAACAGGGATAGCCAGAGTGCCAGGGGAACAGGGAAAGCCAGAGTGCCAGCAGGCTGTGGTGACACGGGTCCCGTGGGGACTTTGATTGCTGGTGCTGATGCTTTATGTGCTCACAGACCATCTCCATCCCAGTGCAACTCATAGGATGCTTGGCCTAGATTGGATGAATTTTGAAAAATCACATCAATGCCCCTCAGAATATGCACCTTTCCCCCCTGAAACCCAGCACAGAATCATGGAGTCACAGACTGACAGGGGTCAGAAGGCACCTCCAGAGCCCATGGGGTCCAACCCCCTGCCACAGCAGGGTCCCTAGGACAGGGCACACAGGTCACACAGCGATATAAACATCCCTAATCCACAGTGCTACATGGGCAGGAAAGGGCTGATCCAAACCATGCTCACACATAAGAACATCCCCCAGAGCACCTGATGCTGCCACTTTACCCAGGCAGGAGCTGGTCAGCAAGCCCTGAGGGGAAGCTCCAGCTCAGCAGCCCTGGGCACAGCCAGTCTGGGGAGGGGTGATGGCACTGCCCCACCACATGCTGGCTCCACGGCTTGGGGAACAGGGATGCCATGGCTGGGACTAGCTGGGGTTTTATCTTTTTCTTCCTCAGGAGCCACGGAATCAGTCACTGCTCTGGAGTGTGGGGTCCCCAGGGGGTGAAGGAGCATCCCACCAGGTCAGGTGTAAGCTGTGAACACCCCACCCACGGTCAGTGAACTCCCCCCATCAGGCAGAAACACCCCACAGCAAAGGGAACGTTGAGGAAGGGGAAGGGAGGGGGAAGGGAGGGTGTTTTACTCCAGGTGGAATGTCCCAGGTTTGCCCTGCCAGGGAAACTCAGTGTGAAGGGAGATGGAGATCCCAGGGGAAAACGTCCCCATCTGCAGAGTGGGACAGCAACACGGGCTGTGAGGATGTGTGGCTGTCAGGGGACAGTGACTCCTCCGGGGACAAAAGCCATCGGAGTGGGGGAAAGGCAGGGAAGCTTTGGGGAGCTGCTGGGGAACGGCCCTGCCAGGGTCTGGGGGGTGGTTTGGGAATGCATGGAGGGGACAGGACTGTCCATCGCCTGCTGGATGGCACAGGGATGCAGGAGGTCCCCTGTCCTGGCTGCCCCAGGCAGAGTGGGGCAGGGGAGATGTGCCAGAAGCAGCCGCATTGTCCAGCACCCAGCTCCACTGCTCCATGGCTTTCAGGGGCTTCCCGGCACACAGAGTGCCTCTGGAAGGGGCGAGCAGCCGGGAGCCGGAGTCCTGCTGCTGCTGCACAGCCTGGGCTTGTCACGGTAAAGATCTCCCCCTCCTGTCCGCCCGGGCAGCGCTGGGACAGAGGGAAATAACCGGCTCGGGGCTCCGGCTCTTGTTCTCTCAGGGCCTCGCACAGGTCGGACAGGCTCAGGGTGCAATTCGGGGCCCCCCCCGAGCAAGTGGGGGTGACCCTGCCCCAAGGCTGGCCTGCAGGCTGGGCAAGCTCCCGGGGGGTGCTGGTTGGAGCTGGTTGGTGCCTCTGGAAGGATGCAGGGAAGGATGCTGACAGGGTGCAGCAGCGCTGGCTTGGGTGCCAGAGGGAGATAGTGCCCCCCCTGCCACCCTGACAGCCCAGAGGGACGCAAGGAGGAGGAGGTGTTGAGGAAGGGTGTGGGCAGCAGGAGCTTGTCCCTGAGCAGTGCTGGGGATGCCTGAGGACATCTCCAGAAGAGAAGCTGTCCAGCCACGGTGGGGGGTGCTGGCTTGCAAGGGGCTGTGGTGAGGGCTGCTCCCGGAGATGCTGATGGAGAGCTCAGACCTTCTGCAGATACAAGGTCAGGGCTGGTCTGGGGTGGGACAGGCAGGTTTACTGGCTACAGCCACCTGGGAAAAACACCTGAGGACAAGGCTGGTGCCCAGGTTTCAGCCCCTGGAGCACAGATCTAAATTAAGAGCCAGAAGCAGGGACAGGCTTAATGAGCACAAGTGAGTCGTGAGTTGTTTATCAACCTAGTGCGTCTAGACTGTTGTGGGCAAAGTGCAAACCTGTGGGAGGAGGACTTGGAGAGGACAATGCTGCTCCAGAAATGAGTCTGGAGGGGACAGAAGGGCTTTGGCTGTCACCCTGTGAGTCGGTGACACGGAGCTGGGGCTGGGCTGGCACCCTGGGCACAACAGCCAGCCTGGCTCCTGCCCCCCATGAAATGCTCTGTGCAGACAGACCTTGCCTGCCTCCTGTTCAACCTTTGTCCTTGGGGTTATCTGTCGGGGTGAAATGCCTCAGGCTTGGAAATGCTGCCTATGAGCTGTCTGTGTGGTCCATCCCCAGGCAGCCTGCTGCTCGGCGAGCTTTCCCTGGGCAAAGGGAGCAGGTGTGGGATGCAGGGGCAGCGCTGACCCCAGTGAGGGGGAGCACACCCCAGTAAGGGGGTACACTGGCAGGAGGTTTTGGAGAGGAGAGGAAAGGAGGGGAAAAAGGGAAATAAAAGGGAAAGGCAAAGGGAAAAATAAAAAAGGGCTTGTAGCAGCCAGTTTGACACTGGGTACCCTGCACCCTGCAGACCTGCCTGGGACCCCGGCCCGGGGCACAGTCCCCATCCCTGGGGAGCACAGAGCCACCCCCGTGTTAATCGCTTACACCTACAGCACCCCGAGACCTGCAGGTCACTGATGGCTCCTGTGCCTGCCCTGCACAGCCTCAGCACCTGCTGTTGTTCCCTGTCAGCATGCCAACAGCAGGCCCGACGTTGGGAACAAGCAGAATTCCCAGCTGGATTACTGAGAACCACTGAGTCAGGCGGCTTTCCTCTTCAGCACCCGGGGACAGAGGGAGGATTACTGCATTCAGGAGCCATGGGACGTGCCAGGGCAGAGGCACAGTGACAAAAGAGGCACAGTGACAAAGCAATAGCCTCTCTCTCTCTCTCTCTCTCTCTTGCTGAACTGGTTTTCAACAAATTCTTCAGCAAAGGGATTTCTATGGCGAGCCATTTGGAAGCCAAACACAGGCAGGCCTCCAGCCCCAACCATCACCACCTAGAGGAAATGGATTTGGGATTTCTGAGGATGCCCCAGCACGGGTCTGAGAGGGTGAGGGGTCGGTACCCAGGGCCAGCTGAGCTGCAGCAGCCTGCCAGGGTCAGGCCGGCTGCACCAGGCACCTCCCTGGGGAGCGTGTTCCCATCTGGGGAGGGTTTACAGAAGGGGTCTGTAAGGTGCAGTGCAAGTGCTAACAGGTGTCTCCAGGCCCTGGCTGTGGTGCCTCTGAGTTGCACGGGTGCCCCAGCATGTGTCACTCTTCAGCCTGTTTCTAGGGGCAGCTGCTTCAGCTGAAGAAGTCGGGGTGCCTGGGCTGTCTGAGGAAAAGCCCTGGACCCACAGCTTTGCCCTCACTCAGGGCCAGGCCTGCTGCCCCTCACCTTGGCTCTCTGTCAGCACCCACCCCTGGTAATGTGGGGAATGCTCCCCTGGGACTACAGCTGCAAATCCCTGGTGTCCTGTCTCTCCCTGCGCTGAGCCTGCGCTGGGGCTGGCTCTGCTTAGAGGGTTCCTGGTGCCAGGCAGGATTTGCCTTCAGGGAATTTCTCTGTAGCTGGTGATGGGTTGGGTTTGACCCGTTGTTAATGCTCGTCCTTCCCCATCGTTCTCCACAGCCTCTCCTTTCTGCACCCTGATTTAGAGATGGGTACATCTGTCTCCTCTCCACTCTGGGGGGGTTTGGAAATGAAGCATCTCAGGCTTAAGGCAATGGGTGAATGCACCTGGCATCCCTGCGGTGCCCGTGCTGGAGAGGAAGGTGCTGCTCTGGCAGCTGAGGGGTAGGCTGAGGGCAGGCCCAGCTGTATTTCCAGAGGTCATCCTGCAATTACCCCAAAGAGGTGTTTAAACAATACAGGGCGAGGCTGACACCCCCACTCTGATGGGAGTTACCCCGGGACTGCCAGGGGTCAGGGCATGGCCAGTCCCCCTCCCTGCACCTTCTGCAGCTCTTCCCCACTCCCACGGCCTCCCAGCACAGGCTGTGTGCTGAAGCTGTGCCAGGCTCCAGGGCAGCAGCTCTCCTCTGATAATCTTATTTCCTGCTAAGCGGAAGCCAAGAGCTAATTGGGGTTTCTGTGTGTGTGCACCCGTGCACGGACCCCTCAGCCCCCTCCCCCCAGCCAGCAGCCCCCGCAGCAGCGGGCAGGGATGTGCCTGCCACCGGCCGTGCCCTGCTCCTGCTGATGGAGCTGCTCCCAGGGGTGAGACCACACAGGAGCAGGGTCTCTGCCATGCCTGGCACCTCAGCACGGCGAGGTTTGCACTGGCTGTGGGCAAAGGTGGCACCCAGCATTGGGGAAGTCCAGGATGTAGGGGGGTGGGGGCTGTCTGGGTTGTACCCGTGTGAGCATCCGTTACCTGTCTCTCTTTGTGTTGAAGCTGTGGGGGACAGAGAAGGTGCCTCTTCACCCCTCCACCTAAATCATCATCAGGCATTTGTTAGGAGAGACGGGAGTCACGGGCAGGAGCTCTGGCCATCCCACTGGGACCTCAGGCTCTTGCCATCCCACCAGGACCAGCATCTCCAGCCCAGGAGTGGGTCAGCAGCCCCAAGGCAGCGGTCTCAGTTGGACCCCACAGGATATAGGGCTCTACAGCTGCCCCCAGGATGCACACACCACCCAGCGCCCTCCTCAGCACACAGCAGGCTTCAAAGCCTTTGCTGAGCACCCAAAACTGGATGGACCCAGGCCCAGCACCACACAGACAGCCTGAACTGACCAGCCAGGTCCTGGTGGAACAGCCAAGGGGCTCCCAGCCACACTGCTGCCAGCTGTGCTGGGTCCAGCCAGACAAGCACCACTTCTCACCCCGGAGCTACACAGCTGCTTCCCACTGTATCTGTGCTGTACAGAGGGAGATCGCCCAGTGCCCCAGCCCTGCCAGCCCTGGCACAGTGAGGGGAGTATTTGTGGCCAAAAAAGAGTGGGGGGGAAGAGCCAGGACTGAGCAGTGCTGCACACAGTGAATACGAAATACCCCCTGTGCCCACGGGCACACAGAGCCAAGGGGATGGTGGTACAGCTGGGTGGGAGGTTTTACTGCATGGGATGTGCACAACCACCCTGGCATCCCCCCTGCCAGGCAACACCCACAGCAAACCTCATCTGGAGGGTGTTCCTGGGTGCCCCAAGAGTCGGCACAGCCCTGCAAAGCCACAGCATCCCACACCCAGCCTGGGGTCCACGGGCAGCAGGAGATGGGGAGTGGCTCAGTCCCCAGCAGTTATTGCACCATTACAATAAAACCCAGCGATCGCTTCCTCATTGGAAAGTTACAACTTCCTTTGTCTAATTAGCACCCTAATTAGCTAGGCTTGCTTCCTGCTGAGAGGTGTGTGCTTGTGGTTTGGGACTGCCGTGTCTCCGAAAAATCCCCCTTGGTGCCTCCTCCCCCCCAGTGCAGCTCGCACACATGCAGCCTGGCTGAGAAATGGGTGGAACCATCTGCTTTGGTTGGGTTCCCCACATCCAGCACCCAGGAGCTGGTGGAAGCTGCACACAGCTGGGAAGAGAGTGATGTCTGTGGGGAAGGGGCAGCAGTGTTTCCACAACCACCCCAGGAAATTCCCCTGCAACAGGTGGATGCTGTGCCGGTGGGGAGGAGAAGGTGGGAGTGTGGAGAAGCAGGAAAGGTCCTTTCCCAGTGCTACGTGTTCAGACAGTTTCCTTAATTTCTGACTTGGTGCCAAGAGAGAAAACAGATGATTAAGAGAGTGCCTGAAATTCTGGGTTGGGTCTCCTCTAGGAGAGCATCCTTGGGGCCTTGTGACTTAGCCCTGATTCCTCAGTACAGCTCTGCTCTGAGCTGCTAACTGCTATCTGAGCCGAGCCAAAGGTACCAAATGCAAAGACTAATTGCTGTGAGCTCTAATTGCTGAGCCCCCACTGCTGCCTGGGGCCATGCGTCCCCACTGCTCCCCATCCACCTCCCGTGGCATCTTGCTTTGTTCGTGCCATTTAGCCAAGGGCTAAACCTGACAAAAGCAGGCACAGGGAGATGTAGCAGCCCCCCAGCAACCCTGCACCAGAGGATGGGGGTCCTGGGCACAGTGGGGCTCGGTGGGAGGAGCAGCAGGCAGGAGCTGAGCCATGCAGCTGACTGGGAATACAATGGAAGGAGCTGCAGCCAGCTGCACGATGAGCTGCCTTGCTTGGGAGGAAGATCAAGGTCTCAGGAGTGGGAGGAAGGCCAAAGTAATTTGGGGAGCTTGGGAGGGAAAGTCTATCTCCTGGGCCAGGGTGGAGCTGGGAAGGAAAGTTTATCCAGAGGGCTTGTGAAGCTCTGGGTCAGGCTGGAGACCTCTGTGGACCCGAACTCTCCCCAGCCCTGATGCAGCGCGTGTTCCTGTGCATCCTGCGTGCTCCAGCGGCTGAGGAAGCGGGGCTGGACCGGGGTTGCAGGGAGAACAATTGGTCATTGTGCTGCCTTATCCTCACCGAGCCCAGTCCTGCCCTTAGGAACCGATTAAACTTTAGACCCCTGTTTGCACAGATCTGAGGCGATGGCCGCAGGGGCTGAGAGGTGCCTGGGCTCCCCATTACCAGCCCATCTCCCAGCCAGAGTGTGGGCCTGGGAGCCAGTGGGGACAGGAGTGATGCTGGGATGC
Source organism: Zapornia atra (assembly GCA_013400835.1). NCBI lineage: Eukaryota > Metazoa > Chordata > Aves > Gruiformes > Rallidae > Zapornia > Zapornia atra. The sequence goes on from VZTU01001617.1 coordinate 204,966, forward strand.
TCGTGTGCCACTGTCACTGGAGCAGGGAGCAAACCCGGGAGCAGGGCACTGCCAGCGTGATGCTGTGGCTGTGATGGCCATGACAGCCACTCAGGAGGCTGCTGGTGGGGCTAGTGGGGTGTGCTGGGCACTGGTACCTGGAGGTAGGGCTGTGGGTGGCAGCTCATGCGTGAGACCCCGAGGCAACTTTGGATGTGCCACCCACATGGCAGCAGCACCCTGGGGTGTGTGGCTCAACCTCCAAAGCCCCAGGGCACGGTGAGGGGCACATGCCTGACACTGGGTGCTGAGCTGGCTTGGGGTGCCTCTGTGCAAACGGTGGGGTGTCACTGGGTGCCTGGCCAGGAAACTGAGCATGCTGTACACTTGTCCCACTTTGCTTCCACCTTGTCCTGCTCAACCACCACTCTTCCTCATTTTCTTCTTGCCTCCCCAACCAGCATTTCCCTGCCTGGATCCGGACCCCTCCCGGCTGGCTTGGATGGCCCCAGCTGAAACCACCCACCCCAGGTGCTGCTGGGACCTGGGGACATGGGAACAACCTGGGGTGCCGTGGCTGCGGGGCTGGAGGAGGAGGTGATGCTCAGCACGTACCCCTCGGGCAGGAAGAGGACAGAGGGGCAGAGGTCAGCTCCACACAGTTACTCACAGTAAGCCCTGAGTGAAGGGGACCTTGTGCAAGCCAAAAGCTGTTTCTCAGCAGGACTGGGGGTCTGGCTGGAGTGGGCCCGAGCTCTTTCTTATTTTTAAGGTAACTTGGGGTTTTCTGCATCCAAAAGGCGCCCTTTCATAATGCTGTGTCACTGCCAGGAGCTTCCTATGCCTTCGGTTTGGGGGGGTTTAATGGCCCCAATATTGTGTTTAGCAATTTAAAGTGTTTTCTGTATTCAAATGCTGGTCTGGGCTTCTGCCCGGGGCTCCGGGCTAATTAGCAGTAATTTGAAATGCTGCTCGGGGGTTTGACCCTTCCCCTCTTCCGGGGGCAGGATCTGCAGCCTCTTGCAGGGTTTGGGGTTCCTGCCCGCGTCAGGTGGGGAGCTGCACCCCTGTGAGCCCAAAGCTGTCCCTGGAGAGGGAACCTGCCCCCTCTGCCCCCCCACCCCCNGCCCGTCCCGCAGCCCCAGGGGCGCGTCCCGGCGCTTCCCGCTTCCCCCCCAGCCCCCTCCCCGGCACCTACCGCCGGCTCCGCGGTCCTCTCGGTCCTCCTGGTGCCGAGCGAGGAGAGCAAAGGGATAAAACAAATTAAAATTGGGGAAAAAAAGAAGAGATGATGACAGCGATGGCAGGCTGCCTCTGGGCGGCCGGAGCGGCGGCAGGAGGATGCCGGGGAGCGGAGGGGGGGGGAAGGGGGCGGCGATGCTCGATCGCATCCACCACGCCCCCGCGGAGCGAGCGGGGCCGGTCACCTGCTGCGGACGGGCGGCTGCCGGCTGCTCCCGGCGCTGCGGGGCCGCTCCGGGCGGGGTCCGGCCTTGAGCCCCCCCACCGCAGTGCCGAGACGCTCCCGCTAGCCTTCCCCTTCCCCAGCCCCCGGGCCGGGCCGTGCTGCGCCAGCACCGCTCCCTGCCGCGCTCCCCCCGCCCAGGGAAGGCGGTGAAGCCCTGAAGCCCCTCACCCGCCCGGGGGGCAGCGGGGATGGCGGGGCTCTGCCCTCCCCTTGGGTCAGCCGGAGAGAAGGGGCTCCGGCCAGCCGCTGTCGCAGGGCTGCGTCAACACTGGTGGCACGGCTCGGGCTGGCCAGAGCTTAGCCTTAAAAGCCGAAGCGCTCCCGAGAGTGCTGTCAGGCTGATAAAACACGGCTCCGGCCCGGGGCCGCCTCGCAGGAGCCGGTGCCTGGTGCTGGCTCTGCAGCCGGGCTCCGCGCCGCAGCCTCAGCATCGCTGCGATGCCGGCTGTGGGCTCCGGGGATGCTGACGGTGGGCTCCTGGGATGCTGGTGGTGGGCTCCTGGGATGCTGGTGGTGGGCTCGCGGGGTACCAGCTCTGCAGCCCGCGTGTCGCTGCGTGTTAGCTGGCTGCAGCGTTAGAGAGGCAAACGCCATGAGCTCACAGCTTGGCCTGCCTCCAGGAGAGCTCTGAAGTGGCGCTTAAGCCCTGCTATCTGAGGCTGGCTCAGAACCGGCGGCTGGTCCTGGCTCTCCTGGATGGAGCCTGGCTATGACAAGGGCTGAGCCCGGGCGCTGTGGTGGAGGCACGTTGTGATGGGCTGCAGGGAGTGGGGATGGCTGCTAATGCCACGCTGCACGGGTGGACACTGTGCCTCCCCCCCATGTCCCACATCCCCCTTTTTCTTATGGTTTGGAGCGAGCCCACACAAGATTCCTCCCTGCTGTGTGGGGAATAGGACGAGAAAACAGGAGAGGTGCAGCCAAACAGCCCAGACTCTCAGCAAAGGAGCGACCTTGGCTCCAGCTCAGGCTTTCCTGGATGAAAGGGGTCAGTTGTTAGGAGACAAGGAATACCAGGAAAGGCTGCTCTGCTGTCACACG
>VZTU01001617.1:211614-224303 GCA_013400835.1 Zapornia atra
GTCCTTTGTTTAACAGCTGACCTTAAATATTGAAACGACTGTTGTTTGCTTGCGCCCAGCTCCGGCTCCCAGTCAGGAGCTGGTTCCCAGAGGACTCTCCTGGATACACCAGCCAACCCAGGAATCTCCTCCTGTGATTGTGTTTGGGGGGGCAGCAGACATCCTCTGCTCCGTTTAATTGTGTTACAAATCAGACAGGTAACAGGAGCACTATTACCTTAGAAGTAGGGCCGTTACCAAGAACTGGTTTAATTACAGCTTCATCTAAAAATAGATGCTGTTAGGTTGACAGAACCCATCCCTCCCGCCGCCCCGGTGCTGGATCCTCCCTTCCGCTCCCGCTCCATCCAGCTCAGCATCAGTCCGTGTTCCCAACCTTCCCAAACGTTCACACCAGGAGCTGGGTCAGCTCCTCAGGACTCATCCCACCTGTGTGACCCTGGAGCTGCTGACGCCCAGGTAATTCCTAGGGCAGGGATGGGGTGTATCGCCCCCCTCCCTGCTTCTCCCACCCACACTCTGCTGTTGCCCACAGAACCCGCCCGAGCTATCTGCTCGTTATCATCACTTTCCTCTTTCCTCTGATTGTTACTGAGTTTCCATAGCTTTCGTTGGCCCCCCTTGCCCTGGAATCCAAGCCAAGGCAGCTTCTTCCTGCTTGGGAAACGGCTTTGTTAGCTGGAGAGGGTCTGTCACCACAGCGGTGGCTCTCAAAGAAAGATGCCCCATCGGAGCGTGCATCACTAGAGCTGTCTGGACTGGTCCCCATGCTGTGACTCTGCTGGGCATGTTGGGGGGGTCACAGTGCGAGTGCCACAGCTCTGGGCTGGGGGGAGACATGGTGCCTGGGAAGAGCACCTCTGACGCATCCTGTGTGACCCTCCTCTGCCTGCCAGCATCCCCCCATCCAGGAAGCACGCCCCACACAGCAGCTTCTTCCAAAGGTGCACAAGGACCTTCCCAGGGGAGCACGGCAGGCTGTGCACCACGGGCTGCACCCCGGAGTACCCCAGCACCCAGCCCAGCCCCACCAGCTGTGCCAGGTATCAGACCAGTGCCCAGACTGGGCAGCAACAGCCTCAAATACATGTTGCTGCGCCTGGAAAGCACGTGGTGCTCATCACCAGTCCTGCCCATTCGTGTTTTACTGACTGGTCTTAACTTTATTCCCCACGTGTTTGACAATGGAAGTGAATGTCTCTCCCCCTGTTTTGGTGTGAGCAGGCTGCAGCCCTGCAGAGCCAGGGGGGAGGTGGGTGCTGGGTGCTGGGTGCTGTGGGGGATGCCGGGCTGCCCGGGGCCCCAGGCTGTCTCAGGGATGGATGGACTCGAAGGAGTCACATCGCCCTTTGATCTTTATTCTTCTGCTTTGCTGCCTAAAGAGGTTTTTCCTTCCTGGGGTGTGCAGGGTGGTGGGGGTAGGGAGGGCAGCCCAGGGACCTTCTCTCCTGGGACATCAGCTCTGCTCGCTGTGGTGTTGGATTTTCTGATCTGAGCCCTGGGAGCAAAACAAAACTGGGGCTTCAGTGCCTGGGGGCTGCTCCAGGAGATACCTCACTGCCCAAAATCTCCAGGAATTCCCCATTCTGTCCTTGTCAGCTCAGCCACTTGTGCAAATAGTGTTAGACAGGGCTGGCCACACAAAGCAAGGTCGGTTATAAGCTGTTCTCCTGGAACAGAGGCACTTGGAGCCGGCACAAAGACATCTCTGTCTCTCCCCTTCGCTGGCATCCCAGCAATTAACCCGGAAAATCTCAACTTGCTCTTGTCTTGGACGCTGAGTGTGGGGCTGTGTGGGGCAGGGGGGCAGCTGTCCTGGCTGGGGGCTCTGGCTGTGCCACGCTGGGGAGTGTGAAACACTGCAGGGAACTCGCCTGCTCCCGGATGGAGCGAGGGGCATCACTTGGGTTCTGACCCTGAGCTGTCCCAGAGAACGGACAGACAGAGAGCAGCAGGATTAGGAGGCACCTTGGGTCAGACTCGGGTGATGTGACGTAAACACCCACGATATTTTTTGGTGTATTTGATGTTTTGGGGGCAAACCCCCTGTGCAGGGACTGCAGTGATGGGTCCCACACAGCTGGGGGACTGTACCCGCGTGGCTCCCCCCGGGCAGCGCTCGCTCCGGACCCTCCTGGCTCAGGCACCACACTCTGACTTACACACCAGCTGCACCAAACGTGCTCCGCAGACCCTCCTCTCCTGGGGTGTGCTCTGCCAGCGTGCCCTGCCTGGGGTGAGGAGCCAGTGCAGCCTGGCAGGCAAGTCCCATCCCACACAGAGCAGCAGGATCGATCGGAGGGGGATGGGGATGCACTGGCATCCCAGGCTGACCTCAGGACATAGACCCTTGTCTCTGCTGAGGGTGTGGGCAGAGCCGGCAGCGATGCCCCCCAACTGCCCTGTGCTGCCCTGTGTGCCCTTGTGCTGGCAGCTGGTATCGGGTGAGGAGGTCTCCAGTCAGTTAATGTCTTTAACAGCGAACGAGATTGCTCCAATCACCGGGTACCTTATCTGCACGCCTCAAGGACACTGCGAGCACAGCCCCCGGAAGCAAACACAGTGCCATGACCGGCTTTCCTACGGCAAGGTGAGTGCGAGGAGGTGGATCAGCTTCCTGCTCCTGGCTGCACTGCTGAGATGCTCTGCTGCTGAGATGCTCTGCTGCTGAGATGCTGCACTGCTGAGATGCTCTGCTGCTGAGATGCTGCACTGCTGAGATGCCCCACTGCTGAGATGCTCTGCTGCTGAGATGCCCCACTGCTGAGATGCTCTGCTGCTGAGATGCTTTGCTGCTGAGATGCTCTGCTGCTGAGATGCTCTGCTGCTGAGATGCCCCACTGCTGAGATGCTCTGCTGCTGAGATGCTTTGCTGCTGAGATGCTCTGCTGCTGAGATGCTCTGCTGCTGAGATGCCCCACTGCTGAGATGCTCTGCTGCTGAGATGCTTTGCTGCTGAGATGCTCTGCTGCTGAGATGCTCTGCTGCTGAGATGCCCCACTGCTGAGATGCTCTGCTGCTGAGATGCTTTGCTGCTGAGATGCTCTGCTGCTGAGATGCTCTGCTGCTGAGATGCCCCACTGCTGAGATGCTCTGCTGCTGAGATGCTTTGCTGCTGAGATGCTCTGCTGCTGAGATGCTCTGCTGCTGAGATGCCCCACTGCTGAGATGCTCTGCTGCTGAGATGCTTTGCTGCTGAGATGCTCTGCTGCTGAGATGCTCTGCTGCTGAGATGCCCCACTGCTGAGATGCTCTGCTGCTGAGATGCTTTGCTGCTGAGATGCTCTGCTGCTGAGATGCTCTGCTGCTGAGATGCCCCACTGCTGAGATGCTCTGCTGCTGAGATGCTTTGCTGCTGAGATGCTCTGCTGCTGAGATGCTCTGCTGCTGAGATGCCCCACTGCTGAGATGCCCCACTGCTGAGATGCCCCGCTGCTGAGATGCTCCACTGCTGAGATGCTCTGCTGCTGAGATGCTCCACACAGCTCAAGGACTCTTCACACCATAACCTTGAGCAGGTTAAAGACACGCCCGGAGAGTAATTGAGATGATGAGGATGGCATTGCTCTCCTGCTCCCAGAGCTGCACTCCTCGGGCATGGTGTCGGTCACCTCGTGCCCTAGAAGCAGGGTGCTGGCACCGTCCCGGTGCGGGGTGGGGCAGGTTCCTGGCTGGGGGATGATGTGTTTTTGTGCTGATGTTGGGTAAAGTGTGCTCAGTGAGGCGCCAGGATCCGGCTGTGCCTCCGCTGCGGGCATCGCCGGGACGGCACCGTCAGCCCCGACCGTGTCCTTGGAGAGCCCTGGGGATGTAGAGGATGTAACCCAAGCACGGAGGTGCTGGTGCCCTCCTGATCCTTACAGCTCCCCACAAACACACGTCCATGCCTCTGGCCCACCCCACGCTGCTCTCAGGGGGAGCTCTCCCCACACACCTCTCTGTTGGCAGGCAGCACCACCTTTCCCAGAAGCAGTCAGCATCCCCCAGCGGGGGACGATGCTGTCCCTACTCTCCACGCACCACGAGCCCCTGGCAGTGGGCAGCCTCTGCGTGACACCAGGAAGGAAAGCTGAGCTTCAGCCTCTGGTCCTCTCTGCTGGGAAGAAGCCGCCTGCCCGGAGCAGGACAAAACATCCTTGAATTGAAAGCCGCGCTCCGTCTCTGGCTGCGGGTGGGACGGGTGGCACACCTCCCCGCAGGGCAGCTCCTGCTCTTCCTCCTCCCGTTCAGTAACTTAAAATGCAAATCCGTTTCCTGGTTGTTCTTCTGCTTTCTCGTAAGCCGGCCGCAGCATCTCTGTTCCTTCCCCGCCCAGTTCCCCTCAGCCAGCTGGCACCGGCTCCCCAGAGACGCCAAGGACCCCCTGCCCCAGCCAGCCCCCGTGCACCGGGAGAAGGGGCACCCTCCTGCCCCATCCTCTGCTGAGAGAGAAGGAAAAGGAACTGACCCCTGAGACAGCAGAGAAGGGCTGGAGGGGAGTGCTGAGTGAAGGCGGTGTGGGCACAGGGGATGGTGATGCTGGGGGTCTGTAGCCCCCAGGCAGAGGGAGCCACAGCAGCCAGCTCCTGCCCCTGAATCCCAGCCCCAAGAGTGAACCCCTTTGTCTGGGTTTCTGAGTTGGGATAGTGGGGATTTCCACAGGATCCTGGAGATGCCGCCAACCTCTTCTGAAGGGATTTTTATCTGGGAAGGGCAGCGGGCTCGCTGTCATTATAAAAATCAACCCAATTTCCACTGCAGCCAACAGCCATCGATGTAAAGCTGGCACCAGGGAGAGAGGCGTGTGTGTCAGGGATGGTCACCGAGCGCTGGGGGAGCAGAGACAGGGACAGAGGGAACACTGGGACTGGGACCACTGAGCAGAACTGGGAGGAAATTAATATTTACACAGGGAGAGGCAGCGCTTACATCCATCCCACGGGCTGTACCCAGGCTAATGCGGAGCAGACATCTCTGGAAGCCCTCCAAAAAGGAAACTGGGGTTTGGTTTGGGAACTTCTGGTTCTAATTCCTGGAAACACAGCTTCGGCTCAATTTCACAGCAGTTTGGGACTTTTTTTCCAGTGGTTATACAAATTTTGGGAAAACATTCCCCTCCTTGGAATTGCCTTACGATAACATAACCTCAGCTGAGCAGGCAGAGGTTTTGAAGGGCTCTGAGCCACCCCAGAAGCCATCCAGGAGAAGCAGCCCCCGTCCACCCAGCACATCCCAGCAGCTCCCAGTGAGGCAGAGGGATGGGCAGGGGTTACCACAGCCTGTGTGCTCAGACACATGAAGGGAGCGAGCCCACAGCATCTGCTGGAGCAGGGATGGAACCAGCTGGTCCATGCAAGCCATGGGAGCAGCGTGGGGCAGACAGCAGCATGCAGGCTGGGATGCCAGCCTGGGAGAAAGAGGAGCTGCAGGGCAGGCAAGGGAAGGGCTCGGCTGAAGTGGGACACGAGGAAGCAGGTTTTATGGCACGGGCGGCGCGAGGCGAGGCAGGGCGAGCGGGGAGGCGGCCGATGCCCCGCTGCTGGAAGCGTTCAAGGCCAGGTTGGACAGGGCATCGAGCAACCTGAGGTGAGGAAAGGTGCCCCCTGCTCATGGCACGGGGGTGGATAAGGTCTCCAAAGGTCCCTGCTGTGGTTCCATGGCTCTGGGCTCCCAGGTGTGAGGGGCTCGCCCTGCCTGGGGTGGGAGAGGGACCAGCTGCTGGGTGTCAGTGCTGATGGGAGATGGGCAGAGAGGGGTTTAAATGCTGCTGCTCCAGCTGGTGGGAGGCTCTGCAGGGTCTCTGGCTGGGGTGGTGCTGCTGCTGGGCACTATTCTGTGTGTTGGGCTCTGCTGTGGCAGCACTGGGACTTGTCTCCAGCTCCTGCACAGGTATGGGTGTATACTGGAAGGGAGTGAATTGGTGCTTGGTGCAGGTGGTGGCTGAAAGCTGGGCTCCTGTGAGGAGAACCTGCTGAGGAACATAGGGTGGGGGGACCCCTCCACACCAGAAGGGCTTCAAAGCTTTGCATGTGCTGGGCAACATGGGGGGTTCATACTCTGCTCCCCTCCTCCCCAGCTACTCAGCCTGGGGCGTGCCTGGCCCTGTGGCTGCCAGGGATGCAGCTCTGGCTGACCTGATGCCTGGGCAGCACAGGACCAGATTTTCTCCCTTCCCCTGGCTGGCTCTGATAGAGGAGAGCTGAGGAATGTGCAAGTCCCTTGGCATTAAGCTGTGTGATGATTTTTGGAGGGGGCATGTGGTGTGTGTGATGGGAAGGAATTGACTCCCAGCCCTTGGGAAGCACTCTGTATGGAAGGTGGGTTACAGCTCTGGGTGCTGGCTGCTGCTGGGTGACTGCTTCCTGCATCCCCGGCTTGTTGGGGTCCTGTGCTCCTCTGCCTGCAGCTCCCTCTCCTACAGAAGCAGCTTTCCACAGAGCATTACAAGCCCAAAGCTCCTGTGTAGGACACAGGCAGAAATCAGTGCTTGTGTTTGCTGAGGGAAGGAGCAGCAGTGGCTTGGCTGGGCCTGGGCTGAGCTTTCCCATTCCCCCAAATGAGAGTGAGGGCACACAGGCTGCTTGGCCTTTCCTGACAATGAAACTTTGTTATCTCTGTAATTAACCCTGTTATTTAAATACTCCTCCCATGGACATCTCTGAAGATTTCCTACCCTGGTTTCTCTTGCTGTTCCATGTCAGCTTCCTGTGCCCCAGCGATTCCTGGGGTGTGACTGATTCCTCTTTGCCATGTCACTGAGAGCTTGCTCCTCACTTGGCCTTTGTGTGTTTAGCTCGGGCAGCCAGGTCAGTGCCTCGTCCCTGCCCGAAATGCATCTGACACTCCTTTCACTTCTCCCCTAGGAAAAACTTCCCAGGGATTCCAGAGAACACCTATGACACGCCTCTCCATCGCCCTGGTGTGGTCCTGGAGGAATTCTGACATGGCTTTTGGTTTAATCCTGAGCTTCAGCCCTTATCTGTGGGGCTGGTAGCGCTGGAGCCTTGCTTACCTCAGCATCATCCTATGGTGGTAGCTGGGAGCTTGCCAGGAGCCCTGATGGGTGCAGGTTGGGGACGCTATGGGTGAGTGGCAGGACTGTCTGTGTGCACTGGAAATGCAGCTTGCTTTTGGAGGGGTTACAGCTGTGACTGGGGGAGACCTGCTGCTCTGAGCCTCGCTTGCTCTCTGAGCTGGCATAGGTGCATGGGAAGCTGTAGAGGAGACCTGGGATTTTGTCAGCCCTAGGAGCTGTGGGGTTGAACAGAGGAACTGCCCAAGGGCATGTGGTGGGTTCTCCGGGTGTGCATGTGTCCCCTTCTTAAGGGGTTCACCCAAAAAATCCCAGCCTTGAACCTCCTCTTATTACCACGTCCCTTGTTGGTTTTGTGTCAGTAAGAGCTTCCCTCTGGTCTGCAGTGATGTTTCCTCTGCCATTTCTCTGGCCAGGACAGGTGCTTGTTTCCCCCCGCCCCCTGTGTGCTGAATAACCACTGTGCTGCTCCACCAAAGCCCTGTGCAGGTGAAACCCAGATGGCAAAGGAGCTGCTGATGCTCTTGGGGATGAAGGGCACATGGAAGCTGGAAACCCACCCTTCTCCCAGGGTGAGATGTAGCCTGGACCATGAGCAAGGACGATGCTCTCTGGTGCAGTGACCCCTCTTTGCCTGGCAGGTCAGTGTGTGTACAAACAGGTCAGTGTAAGCAGTGAAGTTCCTGCATCCCATTAAATGTGCCAAATGCCCCCAGGCAGCCTGGCTCCCTGAGCCAGTGGTTTCTTACCCTCATCATTGTGCTTGAATGCCTGTCATGTCTCCAGCAGCTATGCCCGTGCTGTCACTGTCCTCATGAGCTGTAACACAGACTAAGCCACGCTGCAGATACCAGATGATAATGCAGCGCTTTGTCCTGTCCCTACATGTATGCACAGTGCTGTTAACATTTACAGTGTGAATGCTGCTCTAAAACGAGCTAGAGAGGGGTCATTGTGGTGTGAATCAAGTGGGGATCTGTGCTGCTGGGTAACTGAGCTTTGGCAATCTCCTGATGACTTTTAACAACTTACAAAACAGAAACATCATGTATTTTTTATGTAATGCCTGAGCAAGGCAGTGTGGCCACAGCCCTGAGTATGCTGGTTCCAAGAGCTGCTCTTCCCTGGTCCCTAAACATAAGGATCTCGTGGGGCTTTTTGATAACCATTGATACCACTGCCACCACCAAAGGAAGGGAAGACAAAGGAGATATTGAGCCTGGCTCCAGTGCCATGAGGATCATTGGCATCAAAGTCAAGGCAACGGGCTGGGAAAAGCCAAAGGGCTTCAGGAGTGTCCCTGTGCTCTGGGCAGGGTCCTGGCTTGGGGTCACACAGGAGGAGGCAGGTTAGCATCAGGGCAGGTGCTGGAGCAGAGGACAAACCTTAACGAAGCAGTAAAAACCTAAGTAAGCTGTCACTGAAATTGGGGAGGGAGGAGGCAAACAGCACTCTGGAGAACTGTGCCAAATATCAACAGAGCTGGGAAAAGTGCCACTGCCTGCAGCAAGCCTCATTCCTTATTCCCAGTGCAAAAGAACTGGCCCAGTTAGCAAAACTGGGGGGTCAGCTGCAGGGCCAAGGATATATATGGCTGCTTTTCAGTAGTCTTGAGCTGAGGCACTAAGTTTCTTTTCATTTTTAACAAGGAATCAAGGCAAACAAACCTCTTGAGGAGGCTAAAAGCACCAGAAACCCCTTGTGCCTGAGGAGCTTGCTCCAGGAGTGCTGCTGCTGCACTGGGGAGCTGGGTCTTGGTCTATCTGCTCTGACACCTGCCAGGAAGATGAAGGGAAGCAGTGCTATCCTCCTGGAGACAGCTCCCCTCGGATGCCAGCCCTGAGAGCAGGGATCATGGTGACAAAGTCCATCTCTTGGTGCTCCCAGGTGCCTCTGAGGGCTCGTGCCGGGCGAGTGGCTTGGGAAAGATGGTGCTGTGAGTAGTCACCACATCCCAGGCACAGGTGAGACTGCTGCAGAGAAGCCAGTTATCCTGAGATAGATGACAGGCTTGTAACAGCTATGTTGTTAGTAGTGTGCTGTCTGGGTGGGGGAACAACTGGTGGCCCAAGGTGCAAGCAGAGGTGCCCAAAGAGGAATAGATGTGAAGACCTGGAAGGGAATGGATGTGAAGATCCTTCCTGCTGAGGTAGGGCACCACGGGCTGACTAATGGCATCTCACCTGGGTGTTTCCAGTCAAAAAGAAACCAGCTTCCAAAGCCACTTACCAAGCCTGGGTGCTGGGGCAGCCCAGGGAGACGTGGTACTGTGACTGGCTAATGATAAGTTTCCCAAAACCATTTACTGGAGGTTAATGAGGACAAGCTGGGAGCAGAAGAGGTTTTGCAGACTGGGAGCAGGGCGCCCAGGCCCACTTGCTTTTCCCTTTGGTGAGGCCTGGCCTGCAGGCAGAGGCTCACTCCTGTCCCTGCTGCTCAGAGCTCAGGCCTCTGCTCTGGGTGTCTCGTCTGGCCCTGCAATCCTGCCCGTGGGCTGGCAGCAGCGACTGCAAGGGGAGAAGTTAGCTGGAGGGGCAAAAAGAGGACTTAAGGCAGTGGAAATTCATGTGTGGCTGCTAGAGGTGCAACTCTGGGAGGATCAGTGCTGCTCTGCTGGGAGGACAGATGTGTCATCACGCCAGCTGCACGTAGCTCTCCTGAGGTGTGGGAAGTATTCCATCCTGCTGAAGGCTTCTCCAAGGCTCTTTGCAGCCCCATGGGAAAGGCCTATCTGATAAGGATGTACCCAGAGCACACTTCCAGGCAGACCTGGCTGCACGGGAGAAGGAGAAGCCCTTGGTGTCTACTCTGGGGTTGTACTCACAACCAACAAAAGGTCCTGGCTCCAGGATCTGATGTCCCAGAGGGTTGTAGGTACAATAGGTCCATACATGCCCTCTGGTTTGCAACAGGGAATTCATTGCAATGGTCTAACGTATTCTCTGGAATGCCTTTTTGTCACATACAATGCTTCATCTGTGCCCAGCTCAATGGAAAAAATCCTGGAAAGCAAGGGAGATGTGTGATATATAGTGACACAGTAAATAGACCTTGAACATCGCTGCTTCAGGGCAAAGCTGAGTAACCTCTCATGTAGCTCCTGGCTTCTGAGCCTCCTGGTGCCCAGCACAGCTCCCTGGGGCTTAAACAAATGCATCAGCATGCCCAAGCCTTGACTCTTCCACCTTCCCTTGCTGTGGTGGGGAGGCTGCTGGGATGGGGGGTGGTTGTTGGAGGGGGGCTTCTGCAATCCCTGATACAAGACACAGGATAACTGGGTTTAAGGTCCCCCAGCAGGCACCCCAGTCCCTGGGCAGAGATGCCTGTGCTCAGCATGAGCTGCAGCACCGGCCTTGCCATGGGGCTCTGTCACTCTGAGGCTGCATGATGGGGCTGTGAGATGCCATGAGCTGACACGGTGGCTCAGCACTGCTGCGTGGGGATGAGGCTGGTTCCCCACCTCCCGCTCCTGCTGTCACTCCTGCTTTACCTGACTGGTCTTGTGTAACTGGCAGGAAGCTTTCCCAGAGGAGAAGGGGCTTGTTCTTGCTGTGCTGGCGATGACTGTTTGCGAGGTGCGGCGAGGATGGGGGTGGGAGAAGGGCAGTGGGAGGATGTTGTGCTCAGACTGGGGAGCTGATCCAGACAAAAACTAGCTCTAAAAAAAAAAAATTGCTAATTTTCAAGCAACCCATCTTAATCCATCTGGCTGTACGATGGGCCCAGTGGGGATGCTGGTGTGAGGGGATGCTGGGAGGAGCGGCTGGGGCTGATGGGAGCTGATACCACTGCAGCCTCCCTCTTGGCCATGGCTGGGGTGGCCCCCAGCCCTGCACCAGTGGTTATTTGATCCCTGAGCAAGCTCAGCTAGGTAGAAACTGCCTTTTTTTCCTGAGGCCGGATTAGTTTTCTGCTGACTTGGCTCCCTGTGAGCGTTTGCTGCGGGATGCGGGCTGGGGACTGAGCAAGGGAGAACACATTAATGTGTGGCCAAGGACGGGCTTGCTGGTAGGAGCCTGGGGCTGTGGTGGCCACAGCTTTCATCTGCTGGCTGCACCCATGAGCACAACCTTGAAGAGGCACAGGGAGTGTGGGGTGGAGGCTGGCAGGGTGAGCTCTGTGCCCATGGTGATCAGTGGGCATGTCTCTGGCTGAGTAAATGACAGTACTGCTGGACCCCTCCACTGCATCTGGCTGACCTGGCTTGCTGGGAGGGCAGACAACCAAGTTGCTTAAAGAAATAAATCCAAGCAGGCTAGCAAATACACTGGGAGTGCAGAGGGATGCAAGTTATTAACTACAGGCAGGAGGATGTGGAAGTCTGGGGGTTTTGTTTGCTATTTTTTCCCCTTGCTGATATTCTTTTACAGATTGGATGCACAGTCCTTGGAAAACTGGGCTGGGAGGTGTCCATAGCTGTTTTTCCTCAGTGCCTGCTGCCCTGTTCCCACACCTGGAGCTCAGGCACAAGGAGCATATCCCAATGAATGCAGTGTAAGTCAGAAAAATAGGAGATGAGCCCATGACTGGGTGTGTTAATTACCCAAGGCCTTGGTTCCAGACCTGTGGTGTGTGTGGTATTTCATGTGTGAGAGAGCTTTGTAATGCCTCGATTCTGTCCTCATCAGAAAATGACAGCCTGAGCATCCTCATCTGCTGCAGTTCTAGAGACGTGGTGAAAGGGATTGTTTCCAGCCCCAAATATCCTGATCCTCCCAGGCAGTGTCCTATAAATCTAGTTACCAGTTCTTCTGTGTTAGCTGGGCGTGCTGGAAAGCTCCTTCAGGATGAACAATGGCCATGTGGAAGGGTAAAGCCAAAATACATGGTCCTGTGTCTTTCCACAGTGTAGAATTAAGGCATGTAAGCCAAACAGTAACATCTAGTGCTTTTATAGGGCTGGATGCATATGGTGTAAATGACAGCTAATTAAACTTTGTATCCTGCCTACCAGATAAGCATGTCATTAGTATTACATCCTCATTTTATAATTAGGAGACCTCATGCAAAAAACCGTGGCTCACAAGGCGTATTTGAAGGCGGTGACTCAGCTGTGGTGAGAAGGCTGAGCACATCGTGCCTCAGACCTGCCAGGGGATTCAAAGAAGGAGAAAGAAAAGGCAGAGACAAAAGGTTGGGCTGGTGTCGGGTTGCTGCGCCCCGGCCTGTCTGCGGAGAACCCAGGTGGATGCAGGGCTGACCCCAGGCTGAGGCTGGATCCCTTCCCGCCGCTGCGATGCGGAGCCCCAGCTTTGGGTGAGGCCGCCCATGGTCCCCGGTTTGCAGAGCAGCAGGGAGCTGGCCGCGGCCCCGCAGGGCGCCTCACGGCTGACTGGACAGGAATGCCGTCCCGTCGCCACGCTTGAGCCGCAGCACGGTGGTTGTGCAGCACGTGGGCTCCTCTCTGCAGAGCGCCAGCCACCCTGCACCTTCCTCGCCAGCCACCCTGCACCTTCCTCGCCAGCCACCCTGCACCTTCCTCACCAGCCACCCTGCACCTTCCTCACCAGCCGGGAGGGCTGAGCCGGGGGAGAGGCGTCCCCGCTGCCCAGGGATATCCACCAACACGCCTGCTCGTCGCAGCTGGGTGTGAGCTGGGGTGGATGTGTAGCTTCCCGGGTGGCTGTGGGATGGCTCCCCTGGTCTCAGTGCCACCCTTTCCAGCCAGGATGGATTT